>JAOPJH010000001.1:11288840-11310556 GCA_027122575.1 Merluccius polylepis | reverse complement strand
TTTTTTTTTTTTTTTTTTTTTTTTTTTTTTTTTTTTTTTTTTTTTTTTTTTTTTTTTTTTTTTTTTTATTTTTTTTTATTTTTTTTTTTTTTTTTTTTTTTTTTTTTTTTTTTTTTTTTTTTTTTTTTTTTTTATTTTAATTTTTTTTTATCTATATTCCCTCCCCCCACTATTAATATAAAACAAAAATACCCCCCCCCCCCCCCCCCCCCCACAGGGAGGCAGGCGAAGCAGGCGAAGCAGGACTGGGCCAGAGGTTTTTGCTGTTCTGTAGTGGGAGGGGCTTGTCTTGCTTTGCGTCGTGAAAAGACCCCACGCACAGTCCTACCTCAGCGCCGCCCGTTTAGACGGTAAATAAGTGACATCGAGTCATGTTTCTGTTTCTCCCATCACTTCTTGTTCTTGCTTTTGCTCGCTCGGGTCCTCCTCGGGTCGTTCTCCGTGGCTCTGGTTCCCGTGGTCGATGGGGCGGGGGGGAAACATGACTGGATTTCAGGAACGCCCGGCAGGGAATGCCGGTGCGGTGAACGGATATTGCCGGTGCCCATCAGTGCTTACTCCCGGTGAGACGTAAGAACAGGGGAGAGCACTTTTCACGCTTTTCATTTCGTTTTTTGTTTGAGAGAGAGAAATAAAAGTATCAATTTTCTTTATAATTTCCTGTCTTCTTTATTGTGGAAGTGTGTGTGTGTGTGTGTTTGTGTGTGTGTGTGTGTTTGTGTGTAATGTTTCATGGTCGAGTTATTTATTTCATGGGTTTTTCTTTTAAATTTTTTTTACGGGAGGAGTGGGGGGTGGGGGGGGTCTTGGTATCCCGCTCTACAAGAAGCAGACGGCGCCTACGTCCACCCCGAACTCCTGATTGGCTCCTCCGATGTCCATTGGCGCCACGTCCACGATGGGCAGGCGGGAGGTCTTCTGTGTTTTGTACTCGATCACCGTCTTGCCCCACTGGCCTGTATGTGTCTGTGGGTAGAGAAGAGCAGAGAGGTCATGGCGATGTTTCAAGACAACTATGGCTTGGGGTATGGGTGATTCTTCACAGCCGGCCGGCCACTCACCTTGCAGCCGTCCTCCAGCACGCTGTACGTGAAGCGGCTGTTGCCCTCGGCGCGGATCTCCACGTCGTTGGAGCCCTGGAGGAGCAGCGCCTTCTTCAAATTGCCGGCGTTCAGGTCCATGTAGGCCACGCTGTTCTTGCAGTGGTATGTGATGTTCTGGGACGCCTCAGTGGACAGCAGCCTCAGGAAGGTCAGCTGGATGTTGGCGGCGATGGCGGCCGGGCCTTCCTGTGCGTAGTCGAACTGGAAGGGGGGCGGGGGGGGGGGGCGGAGAGCGAGGTGTTCAAAATAATGTGTAGACTTGTACTAAAATAATCCCTCTCAATCATCACTGATGACCCAGTGGAAGTGTGCGGTGGTGTCTGTATCTTCACAGACCCCGCCCTCTGACTGGATTTTCTTAATTTGCTTTGTTGGGGACATTTCTGGGTGTCAACCTTTGGGCAATCGGTAGCCCCCAGCCAATAGCGCGCAGGGTGTGAGGCGGGACTCCCAGATCGTAAGCATCCATCCAAGAGGAAGCTACTGCTAATGGCGGACACAGCGCCGAAAAATCGAGAGCGAAACAAAACACCAAGCAGACTAGGCTCGTTCCAAAACGAGCCGATGAGCAAAACAAGAGTCGATCTTTATTTAGCTAAAACGGCGGCGCGTCATTTAAGCGGACTCACGTGGAAACCTCCGTTCATGGTCTCCCCGAACCAGACGTGCTTGCGGTCCTTGCTCTTGCTCGTCCACCAGTTCTTCCTGGGCACCTTGGCGATGCTGGGGTAGACGCAGGTCTCGCCCGTCTCCATGTTGCAGAAGACCTTCATGGCATCAGCGGTGCTGCCGATGTTGGGGTCGACCCAGTAGTCGCCTGGAGGAGGTGGAGGAGGGGGAAGGGATGGGATTTCACAATGAATCAGAATCAACTTTTATTGTTTTATTGCACAAGGGTCTAGACTCCGGGTCTACTGCCTTAGGGTCAAGGGCACCGGCAGGGGTAAGGTGTTTCGGTGTGCGAGGAAACCGGAGCACCCGGAGGAAACCATCGTGAACGCGGGGAGAACATGCAAATCCCACACAAAAAGGTAATTAATTATGGGATATCGATAAGTATCAATAAATCGAAAAATCGATATGCTTATGAATTGAAAACACCATTCTAAACAGCCTAACTGATGGTCATTACATTGAAGTATATTATGTAAGTAAGTAAGTATGGTATCGGGCTAAAACTATTTTTTCTCTTTCTCACAGACATTTCAAACCTCATATTTGATCGTTTTAAGGGCATATCTTGTCATCGTAATTCGTTTAGACTATAAAACTTGGTATCACGATAAGTCGATATCTCCATGACGATACGATACCATTCAAAGACGATAAGCGATAATACTGAATTATTGGCCCGCCCTCGTCTCCCTCCCTGCTCACCGCTCTTCCAGGTGGGGTGGCACAGCTTGAGGTCTCTGCAGGAGCGTGCGGGGTTCTTCTGGCTGCCATCGGGGCTCAGCATGTTCTCGATCTGGCTGTTGATGGACTTGAGGGTGGCGTCCACCTCCACGTCGTGCTGCCTCACGGAGCTGGAGGCCTCGTCGGCCCTCATGTAACGCATGGGATCCGGGGACTTCTCTGTCTGCGAGAGACCGGCGAAGGCGGACAGGTCGATGCCAGGGCCGGGGGGACCTGGGGGCCCGGGGGGACCAGCGTTACCGGGGGGACCCTGAATGGAGAGGGGAAAAGGTGGAAAGAGAGGATTTTTCTTTTAGTGGCTGACTGAAAGTCGCAGTTTAGAAATCGTTAATCAACCGTTACATGGTGTTTTAAGGAGATCCTGAGATGCAGAGGATTCACTGAGGAATATAAAGTGGTCGAGTGTAACTCACAGCGGGACCGGCCTCTCCGGAGCGTCCTCGTGGTCCAGAGGGTCCGATGGGTCCAGGCGTACCGTTGGCACCATCTTTGCCAGCAGGTCCAACGGGTCCATGGAGTCCCTACAGAGAGACAGAGAGAGAGAGAGAGAGAGAATCATTAAAATAACATCAATTTATATACAATCTGTCACCCTTGGTTGTTGAATTAGTACAACATAGTTCATTTTGAGGGTCACACAGGCGGATTTGGCGGACTTTCGATTTTTTTCCCCTGCAAATGCACACGCAATCGCCTATTATCATCAACATAAAACTTTTTTGTAACCTTATTAAGCTAATCTAAAACTACACAGAACAGTCCCTTTCCCCCCCGTCAGTCTCCCTCTGTCGCCACAGAAAGTAATTACTATAATCCTCAGCTGTCCATCGTATCACAGCCTCTGGTAATGAAAGCACGTAGCTGCTCCTTCCACCTGGTTCCCTTATTACACGTTGGCTAACCTCTGCACTTCATTAACATCACACAAAAACTGTGCGTTGGCCGATAAAATGTCAACGTTAATGATATATTCTCATGGCCGGATGAAATATGGGGATAGAAGCCAACGCTCGGCTTCATTTGAAAACAACATTAGTCTTCCAAACTCACCTTAGCACCGCTTGGCCCAGCAGGTCCAGAAGAGCCAGCATCACCAGCGGGACCCTGTTGGCAGACGGTTTGTATTTAGTTTATGTTTTGAAGTTTACAGATCAGTGTTTCTCAAATGGGGGTACATGTGCTCCTAGGGGTACTTTACAGGATTGCAGGGGGTACTAGGAATATTTCTAAAAATGTGTCCTTTTTGTTGTTTTAATATTGGTTATGGACAATTGTAAAATAATTCCACCTTCATAAAATGAGTCAAATCTGAATACTAACATACCAGGTTGGCAAGTCTTTCCAAAGGAAGTGAAACATAACCCAATGTTTCCCACTAAACTGCAAGTATTGTCATTTTTTCCCCCTCCCCAAAATGTTTTGTGCTGGTGAAAGTGGTACTTCACTGAAAAAGTATCTGAAAGGTGGTACATTAAGAAGAATTGTTTGAGAACTGCTGGTTTATAGGACGATGTCATGATGAAGCAATGGGAAGGATTTGGCATTCTGGGGGTCACTTACAGGAGGTCCGGGGAGACCCTGCAGACCAGTGAAACCGCGGTGACCCTTCTGTCCCCTCTCTCCGGTCTCTCCTGCCTCACCCTTGTCCCCGCGTGGTCCTAGGGGTCCCTGTTTAAAGGACATTGGTTTTAGTTTTCAGAATTTTAAACAGTGTAGCTGCATAAAAATAGAAAGAAAATGTGTCAAATATTTTTTTTGACACAAATCTTCAGTTGAGGATCTTCTTAACAAACATGAACTATGTATATGTTCTTTTTGGAAAAACAATAGCATTTAGGAAAATCCGTTTTCATGACAGGGGCTATAATTCTGATCTCTCAGACAACGATGAGTGAACGGTCTAATAAAATCTAATGTAATATTATATCATTTGAACTGAAGACACTCACAGCCATTCCTCTGGCTCCAGCAGGTCCGGATGGTCCAGCGGGTCCCTGAGCACCCTGAAACACGACGACATGCCCTTGATCAGTGACATCACCATATTGATTACGAGCAATAAGTAAAACACATTGAAGATGCACAATAGGACTGCAAGGATTAGTCGATTAATCTTTTAATCGATTAGTCGATCGTCAGAAATCTTTTTTTTTTGTATAATCGATTAATCGTTTAGGTCTTTCATCAGGTACGTATACCAGACATTTGCTTCTTGATACTACAGAAATGTAAATGATTGGTTCATAGATCATTATAAATTATTATAATGTTATATTTCTTGGCTGCTTGTCAGATAAAGCAAGCAACTTGAAGACATCACTTTGGACTCTTGTGACTTGGTAACTTGTGATGGCACTTGTTGCTATTATTTATGACATTCTAGACTAAATGATTCATTGATGAATCGAAACAATTATCGTCAGATAAATTGACTTTAAAGATAATCGTTAGTTGCAGCCCCAAATGCACACATCGTCATACTCATAATAATAACAACAATAATGTTTCCCATGCCCTCAGGTGTACTCACAGACTCTCCTCTGTCGCCCTGTTTGCCCAGGGGTCCGACGGGACCTGGTGCACCGGTGGCGCCTGGAGCTCCGGGAGCCCCGATTGGACCGGTGTTACCGCGCTCTCCCTACAGAGGGCAAAACACACACACACATGGTCAGGAGGTCACTCACACACAGGTTGGGACAGATTAGTACACTACAACAGCAATCGAATGAGGAGAGTTGTGGATCGTTTCCTGAACTGTGGTTAGTGGTGTGATCTTATTGGCTAAGGGGGATCTCACCTTGACTCCAAGAGATCCATCTCTGCCAGGGGGTCCATCGGATCCAGCGTTGCCCTGAAACACACGTTTCATTTGAAAAATTACGATTTTGTTCAAATGAGCTTGGACACATACATTCAAACTGTGGTACTGCAGGTGGTACGTGGGATTTTATTCTTGAAATAGACACATTTATAATAATAGGAAAACTAATATAGATAATTGAAAATAAATATATTACAACTATTGCTCAGTAAATATAGTGTTATGGCTTGTTATTATTGTGTCGCTTTGGGCATTCCATCATATGTTTTCCATTGTAATGACCCTTGATGTTTTGTGTTAATTTGTGTTTGCTAAATAAATACACTGGGAGCATAAGAAGCATTGCTGACTTTTTCTTTCCACTGTTTTCCACTGGCTACGGCCTTCTTGTAGTACTTGTGTATAAAGGGGGCGCTGGCACTCTTTGCTCAGCCACTGCATGTGTATGAATCAATTTTTCATGAGGTGATCCGTGAAAGGTCTCGATGACAATGTTGTGGTACACCTAAAGTCAAAGGTTGGGAACCGCTGTTCTTTACCATTCATAAACGCTGCTTATGACTCTCCCGTTGTGCCCTTGTAGTTTTTCATTACTGTGTGTGTGTCTGTCTGATTATTGTGTGGTAAATTGATGATCACTTGGTGCTGACCTCTCTGCCGGGCTCTCCAGAGGGTCCAGTCAGCCCAGGGGGTCCCACGGGTCCGGGGGGTCCACGGTCTCCAGTGCTACCGCTAGCTCCCTGCTTACCAGGCTCTCCCTGAAACCCAGGAACCACAACACATAGTGAGCACACCGTGCAGAGGGAGTGACCAGACGTTAACACACTCGCTGAGTGGTGGGTAAAATGCAGCTGAACAGCAGTTTAGAGGAACATCAGGTGGGTTCCCAGAGGTACAGTTTATAAATTAATATTAATGTCTATTACAGAGAGAACATCCTAGCTTCATTGACTGATGCTTTATGAAATTAAAAATCAGCCATGGAAAGAATAACCAAGGCAACATAAAACTGAATCTAAAATAAACTCTTATATCTTCATATTTTCGGTTCTTCTAAAATGTTAGCTTTGAGAGGTTCCATTCATTCATAAATTGACCTCAAGTTATCCCAAAGTAAGCCATGAAGACTTGTCTCAATGTGTGAGAGGGTTAGGCTGCAATGCTGAACGCCATGGCTCTACTAAGATGTTGAAGACACTTACAGAAGGTCCAGGGAGTCCAGGGAAGCCTCTCTCTCCACGCTGACCCGGCAGACCAGCAATACCACGAGGCCCAAGCAGACCCGGGGGACCGGGAGGACCATCTTGACCCTAGAAAACATGGAGGAAGCATTGGATATTGAGCACAAGTTTGTGTTGTGTGAGATAATCCAATAAACACTGCAGCAACATACGATTGGTCGATGGACCTCTGCTGAACATGTCTTCTTCAGACCCAACATCTATGTCCATTATGAAATGTCCTTTTATACAATGTATGTAATGTATTCATTCACATTAGAATTGAAGAAACCACAATGTTTATTTGTGTGTGTGCTGCAAAGTCATAGCTCTGTGACCTAGATAGAATATGTGTTATGTGCTTTTATCTTATTGTGTCTTCACTGTTATGCTGTGATTGTTTGTTGTTCTGTCCTGAGCACACTGAGGCAAGTCCCTAACAACTAAGTTGTACGGTAATAAAGTATTGAATCTTGAATCTGAAATCCCCAACAATAACCTAGAAATCCCTAAATCCACTGAACACATATTCAAATTGTAGGAAAAAGAGGCTCCAGCAGCAGTTTGTAAGCGTAGTGTGGATGGCGGAAACACACGTTCAAGTGAGTTGGGGAAACCCTGAATTGTGATTGGACGTCCAAAACATACTGATGTGTCCCCAATGGGCAGCAGGCACACTTACAAGGAGTCCATCCTCGCCAGGCTCTCCCTTCTCTCCTGGGGTGCCAGCAGCTCCACGGAGCCCAGTGTCTCCCTGTCTTCCTGTGGGACCAGCGTCTCCACGAACACCCTTGGGACCGTCTTTACCTGCTGGACCAGCGGGGCCGGCCGCCCCAGGGTTACCCTGCGAGAGAGAGAGAGAGGGAGAGAGAGAGAGGGAGGGAAGTGTCAGGTGCAGGAAGAGGATGAATACAACACCGACATATCTATTATTTAGATTTCAGTGAAGAAATTAGCTCCTCCGATTGTGATCACTAACCCTATACTACATATACTTACATTTATATTATGATCCTCGTATCATTATCCATGTTATCATAATGTGTACAGCTTATTTTTAGCATTGTATGTGTTGTTTTAAGATTTTCCTGTATTGTGTTTCTTGCTGTGTACCACTCTATTGCCTCCGCAAATTGCCCCTCGGGAAAAAATAAAGTGTTTTGTTTGACTGATTGATTGATTGATTGATTGATTGATTTCATGTCAGTAGAGGACACTCACGTTGGGGCCAGGAGATCCGACTCTTCCTGCGGCACCGGGGAAACCAGTAGCACCCTGGACAAGAAGAGGGAGATGGATGGTGAGATGGGTGAGGATGGATGAAAATAAATTGATCCAATTCATAACTAATGACAAATGACTGTTTATTTGCGGCTGTATAATAGCATGTTGAAATGCACTTGTAAGGAGTCATGCACATAAAGTTCCCAGTCAGAGTAGTGACATGTGTTCTAGAAATATAAATTCCAGATTGAGAAATTGATGAGAGACATGGAACATGTTGAGACAAAAAATTGTGAATTTGTGTTGTTTTGTTACATATATATATACTGATAGATTTAGCTGTACAGAAAGTGCTAAATAAAGTGTAAAATGGGATGTTTATGCCCCCAAAGACAATGTCATTGTATATATACAATGTCACAGTATAGCAGCGTACATATTCATTAGTGTAGTGTTTGTGAAGACGGAATGTCTAAGTGTGTGCCCATTGCAGTGTTTGTCTAGAAAGCTACAAATACATGGAGATTGGAGAGATATTTAAAGATTGACTCCACTGACAATATTTACACACCCTTGCTTTTTTTCTGATGCTTCAATACAAATTGTCACTGCTGAGTGTGCATTGTCATCGTTAGCTCTTTCGCTATCTACATCTTCATTCAATCCTGAGTATCTGCATAACCAGAAATGTGATCAGAAGTTACTCACGGGGGCTCCCTGAGCACCACGTGCTCCTTTAGGTCCAGAAACACCAGTAGGTCCCTGAATGAGAAAACAACAAAAACATACATTTATAACACATTAATCACAGTTCAAACTACATGGACCAGACTGTTGATATGAGTTCTTGCATATAGTAATTTCACAGCAGCTGATTCACTGTTTTAGGTTTAAATACTCCAAGGGTGAAATAGTGAGTCACACATTGTGGGGGTCCAATCGGGTCGGGAGTGTGGGGTCTTCTAATTAGATAAACCCTATGTTAACTTTGAGCCAACCATGTAAAAGAGCTAGCCGGTGAATTCACTTCATTTCATCCACAAAGTCAAATAGCTGGGCGTTGAAATATTGGGGGAGGGACATATTAGCTCTCTTTGAACATTGGTGGGGGGATGTCCCCCGGTCCCCCTTGGGAATTTCGCCCCTGTAATACTCACATTAGGTCCGGGTGCACCAGAGGGTCCCTGGGGGCCAGGGGCACCAGCGTCTCCCTTCTGTCCACTCTCACCCAGCTCTCCCTTGGCACCAGGCTGACCATCTGAACCCTAGATAAGCAGAGAGAGAGAGGACCAAACAAGGTTACTGTACTGTACTCTGCTGTATCAGTTGGATGAAAATAGGAGGCAGAGCAGGGGGTCTGACTTACAGGAGGCCCAGCAAAGCCAGCAGGCCCAGGAGGTCCAATCTCACCACGGTCACCCTGAAGGCAGGAGAAGAGAAACTGGGTTAATTCTGTTTCGTTCAAACCCTTCCAAACTTTAAAGTGTTAATACTGTGCAGACTTAATACTGCCATGACCCAATTTCATGATTAGTTATACCCCGGGTTTCTCTTGAGATATGGTGGCTGAGGTTTCAAGTCTAAATACTGGACTTCTTGCTTCTTTATAGTAACAGTCACCATCTAGAATGCCATGAGATCCACGGTTGACTTGCCAGTTTAATATTGAAGATTGGTTAAATGTCTTGTTGGGGCGGCAAGGTGGCTCAACCTGCTAGTACGCTAACCATGTAGTAGACAATATGCCTTGTGTTGCCTTGTGCCCTGGGTTGATTCCAATCTGTGGTCCTACCCTACAAAAACGATGTCCCTTATGTCCATTCCTTCTTCAACCCACTTTCCTGCCCGTCTTCACTGTCCTGTCCATACATTCACAAATATAACGGTTCGGTACAATACGGTATGGTGGTATCACGGTTCTGTCTGTCTGTTTCGATACGTTGACAAAATAAATGCCTAACCTTTTTTTATTTGTACTTAGATTTTCCATGTATTATTATAACAGTCACATGGATAGCTTGGCTTCCAGGACCATATGGAAACATAAACAAAACACTAGTGCCTGCTTTATAACATAAAATATAAATTAGTCATTTAAACACAACCTCAACAAGGAATGCATAGATCAGTAGCATATGGCAAAATTACGTCACACAGCGGTGCTTTAAACAAAATAGGACCACTTGAAACGATTAGTCTATCAACATGAAATCAAAGTGTGACTGGGCTTTTTGTTTCCTAGTATGTCATATCAAAATGAGCAGTAAGGTAGCTCTCTGTAGCTCTAGACGTCCAACTGTGCGTAGCACAAGAGAAGTCTTTTCTGACATCATTGTTCTTTTGTTTTGTTGTATAAGGCAGGTAGGCCTATAACTGTCTTGGCAAAATGTGTGCGGGCAGTAATAGTGTATCGTGGGTCAAGCACTTTAAACATGTCCTTGAACCCTGTATTCTCCACTAGAGAGAAGTGTCTCAAAGCTGCTACTAAAGCTGCGGTGATCTCTCTGGACCGGCTATTGGAATCAGCCGCATATTGTTGCCTGACTCGATGGTCTCATCAAAACGTGTCTAATTAACACTCCATTTTATACACCATTGGTTTATGTGTATACATTTTTTATTTTTTATTTTTTTGACTGTACAATGACTGATTAGTGTATTGATGTACGGTTCAATATGAATACACAAACGTTTCATAATAAAATTATATTTGAGTTGAAAGGCACAGAGATTATATTTGGGTGTAAACCAGATCTAAACCCAATTTCATAATGTTGAACAGAATCTGATGTGTTGAGGAACCTCATGACGATGACTTTAAAGTGATCCTACACTGTAGCGCTCGTCAATCACAAACCAAAGTCCAGAGCGACTAGAGGCAGACCAAGATGGTGATAGACAGACCGAGAAGACAGACCAAGACCAAGATGGTGAGATACTTACAGGAGCGCCACGAGCACCAGCGGCACCGGTTGGTCCAGAGGGTCCGGTTTCACCCTAGGTATCAAAGAAACTCTGAGTCAAACTCACAAATCCATAAAGAAGAAGGACCCCCCCCCATATTTTACACCAGCCCAAGGTTATAACCTAAAAAGTGAACCGTTATCCTCACCTTAGCGCCATTGGGACCAGCTGGGCCAGGAGGACCAATCGGACCAGTCAAACCCTGGAGGAAGAACACAGTACATAGATGGTGAGAGGAGAACACAGGTGTAGAGAGCAATGAAGTAAAGCATGATCAGATGTCCAAGTTCAAAGAAGAATAAAATAATACAGTATATAAAATAAGAATAAAATATGCTAGACAAAAATAAAGATACAAATATATATAAAGATAAATATACTAGAAAGCAATTTTATTAGCAAAGTGTATTACAGGGTAATAAAAAAAATGTAATCAAAATAAATCAAAAATCCAATAAATACAAAACACAATTATGTGCAAATCAAGTTATGTGCAAAAGTCAAAATGATACCCAATTATGTGGTATTAAATTGATCAGATGTTCAACTCATCTTGTTGGACAGAACTGACAACAAGAAAATAAAATGGCGCGGAGGGAATGTTTGTAGTACTCACTCTTGAACCATCCTTGCCAGGAGATCCCTCAAGTCCCTTCTCTCCATTGTCACCCTGTAGAGCAGAGAGAGAGACAACAACGTAAACATATTGAATCAGGCCTGAAGGCTTGATGTTCATATCAGGTCATTGCTCCCACCAAAGACCTTCACCAGGGATATATAAGTCACTGCATTGACCTCAATTGCCCTCAAACTAGAGTGAAAGATAAGATGTACTTTATTAATCCGAGACATGTCTATATTATCATTATATTGTCATTCTGCTGTAGATTGCCCTGTGGTATTCGTAAGTCTTAGTATTACTGAGTTATTTGCTACTGCAGTAACTCTCTAGCCTGGGAACCAGACAAATCTGTGAGCTCATGTTTTATTTTCTCTGGCCCCCCTTCTGTGCAGACAGATTTCCAGCCAACCCGGCCCGGGTCGGGCCAATCACAACCATTGATCTAATATGGGGCGGGTTAAATACAATGACTGTACAGAGAAGCAGCACCGAGGCGTCGGTTGAACGGTCTGGTCTATCGTGACAGTATTAAACAAACTGGACGGCATATTTTCTCTAAAAAAAGAATAACCAACTGCACTTAAACCTTTTCCTGATAAGAAAGATGTGTTTGCCGTACTTCCGACAGGATTTGATAAAAGTTTAATTTACGTCACACGTTTAGTCTGCGCCCATTGATAACGCCCCTTGAAAATCGAAAATGACTTAAACGCATCTGTGAATTGGTCTGGCGATGCCAGGCTAGTAACTCTTATCCAATGGGAATGATGTGTATCTTACTCTGTCTCCCTTAGCTCCGGGGATGCCACCAGCTCCTCTCTCTCCGGGCATTCCCTGCAGGCCGGGGGGTCCCTGGCCTCCGAGAGAACCAGCTGGCCCAATAGCTCCCTGGTAGAGAAGCACTGGGTTAGCATTGCTGGGTCCATCTCAAGACGCTTAGAGAAAAGAACATACGTGTAAATGGGGAACATGTATGTGAGTTGACCCCTGACCTTAGGTCCATCAGTTCCAGGGGTACCAGGAAGTCCGCGGGGTCCCTGAAGACCCTGGGGTCCGGCGCCGCCCCTCTCACCAGGGAACCCACGCTCGCCCTGTTGGAGGGAAAAAGACACAGCGCTCAGCAATGGATACATCATCCGGAGTCCATGGCAACATAGATTCCTATTTTCTATCGAGGGGCAGTTCTTGCTTACTGGATTCATTTAGTGAGGGTTATTTCTGTTCCTTCAGACGTGCATATAATGCAATGCCAAATAATGATTAGCAATGGAACGTGATCTTGCTGTCGCATGTTGATTTTCAACAATTCTGCATCATTGAAGCTAGTTACACGGGTACTGTTGTCATTCTTAAGTGATATATTTTGCACAGCTCAATCAATCAACACACCGTTGTTGTTACATGTCTAAGCAGTTGATAATCTGCCTTTGTGATTCCTAACAAACATATGGATCAAACATTAAATAGAAAAAGGGAAACTCACTCTGGGTCCAACAGCACCGGGAGCTCCGCCCTCTCCAGGGACACCCTAGGGAGGCAGAGAGGACAATTTAGCATTTCAGCCTTATCAAAGGTTTATAAGGACAATTGTCATTAAAAATGCTTATTTTGCTGTTATAGAAAAATATAGGATAATGTAATTCAGATGTAGTCAGAAGAAGGCGTATTCATGTTAAATGTTGTAAATATGTAAATAGTGTAAATCATTTTGTAAATGAAAAGTGCCTAGTGGACAAAACAAAACATATGTATATCATTTTTCTTATATTTCCTTTAGCCTCCTAAGTAAAATGGTCTGGACAACACATCTCAACCTGCTGGTCGAGACACTCACCTGCTCGCCAGGTTTGCCTGACTCTCCTGGGGAGCCTGTAGGTCCAGGAAGACCCTGCCAAACAACAACAACAACAACAACAGGGGGTCAGCCATGCTACAATGTACACTGAACACACACCAGGCCAGGTACTAGTGGCGCAACACATCTTCAGAAGCCAAACTGTTGGTCTTGTATTGGTCTGTTTAGCTTAGCAGTTTTAGCTTAGCTAAAAGCTTAGAGAGTTTCCATGTGACTCTGCACTGGAGCAACATATTAGTTCTTATCACTTGGGAAGGGAATGCATGCAACTGGATTTTCTGTAAGATATTAGGCCACTTTTGGCCACCATGTCACTACAGGTCAAAGTCCTCTCACCTGGAAACCGGAGGGTCCAGGCTGTCCTTGCTCTCCTCTCTCTCCAGCAGGTCCCTGGGGTGGACATATTCACAGTTACACTCACAGCATAATGGTTATTAACAATATTCACATCTGATGATTGCTCGCTCAAACTCAAATGTATTTTCGTATGAATACAGAAATTCGCTATCAATTCAGAAAATATTGATTCTGGATTAGCACTCCACTGAGCAAGCATCTTTTTAAATTCTTCATTAATTCATTATTTGACTAATTTATGGGATAAGCAATCCTTCTATCACTGATATTGAGTAACATATAGTGAAATGTTTCACTATTACAGGAATGCATAGTTCCTTAATAGAGGTGAATGTAATTGTGTAAGCATGCATTCATATCAGAATCAAAATCAGAACTGACTTAATTGCCAAGTCATTTTAACAGGCATTTGTCTTGGTGTTATTGGTGCATAACAATAAACATAGTAAAGGAACATAAACATAAAATAGAAAGAAAGTAAACCGCAAGTACTGTAAGTCAAAAAACATAAATACAACATTTACATTTACAGAATACGTCAAATCTATTGTGTTCTTATGGTAAGAATACAATATGTAATATATATGATGTTCTTATAGTAAATGTTATGCTAGTTATGTTGCTAATTATGCTAGTTATGTTGTCCTGGAGCAGATTGGGCATTTGGTGTAAGCTACTCTACTCAGAATAACCAACTCACTTACGGATTGACGCTCTGCTTTCTGTGAGATTGAACCACTTACAACTTGAACTTCATATCACTCAGACTGTCAGACAGACGTCGTACTTGTCACACATCTTTCTGCCAGTGTGATAACTTACAGCGGGGCCGGGAGGTCCAGATGCACCAGTCTCTCCATCCTTTCCAGACAGACCCTGTTCAGGAAGAGCAGAGGAAGGATCTTACTTAGTATTTCCCCATGTATTAATAGTCAGCTTTATACAACTGTTATGGCAGAAGAAAAGAGTATTTATGGATGAACTGTGACTTACCCTCAGTCCTTGGCGACCAACAAGTCCTTTCTCTCCTGCCTTTCCAGCCTCACCCTGTGGAAGCAAAACACCACCTGTTGTTAGCCGGAGAACATGTGCTGTAGTGTCTAACAGAACGAGTATAATGCTGTTCTTCCATCCAGATAATTCCCATACTGCATTGCACTTTATATGGTTATATTTGCTGTGTCGTGGCTGTATGTTATGTGTTGTCTCCCACTGTTATGTGACGCTGTCTTATTTTTAAGCTGATGTACCAGAAAACAATTCCACCTGCCTTGGCTGTGTGGATATTTTAAATTAAATTAAATCACGCATTATACTACACAAATCAAGATAATATTTTGATAACAAGATTTAACAGTTGAGAACACAAGAGAGAACAGTTTTTTTTTGTTTGTTTTTTTGCAGGCCTTACATTGGCACCCTTGGGTCCTGGGAATCCCATGACTCCAGGCTGTCCACGAGCACCCTGGGGTCCGGGAGGGCCGGGGCGACCGTCCTCACCAGCAGCACCCTGCCAGAGTCACAGAGGAGAGGTCACACATCAGCTAGGAGGACATGAGCTGTTCACTGCTAACTTTATTTATATGGCACCATTCAAACACTAGCTGCCATTTGTAGTGCTTTACAAAGGAAGAAATCTAAAATGTAAAAACATTAAAAGGAGATTCATTAAAAGATCCTAAAAACTTAATAAAAGAGAAATGTAAAATAAAAAATAAATAAAATAAAATGTTATCTGGATTGTTATCTATATCATTGTGTAATTTGACAAATAACAAGCTACAAGTATTCTTTTTCCTTCTGCATTTACATTTTTCCTCATCTATACTTTAGTAAGTTAGTATTAGAATGGATTAACAATGAAAACCTTTATTTTGTATAATACGTATATTGTCAGTGTTGTGTATTTGTAATAAGCTTACAGAGGCGCCAACTTTGCCTTGGGGACCAGCATCACCAGGACGGCCAGTAAGACCCTGCAGAACAAGAAAACACACTGAGAATCACTCTACCTCACATCAAGGAACAATAATCCACCTGCAACTGCAACCTCCATCATTAATTGCATAATTGCAGCACCAACTCTAGGGATTGTTATAAGCTACAGAGGGTAATTAGAGGGGTATTATTATCCACTCGTTCAGCACATCCTGGGGGGATGAAGAAGTACTTAGTACTACTACAGAGTACTCACTAGGGCTGGGCAATAAGTCATTATTATAATTGATCGTCTTTGAATGGTACTGTATCGTCATGAAATGAAGACAGCGACGTATCGCGATACCTGATTTTATAGTAGAAATTAATTACGATGAGAACATATGGCCTTAAAATGATCAAATATGAGGATTTGAAACGTCAGAGAGAAAGGAAAACTAGTTTTAGTCTAATACCATACTTTAAATCTCCATATACCTCAATGTAATGATCCTCAGTTAAACTGTTTAGAATGGTATTTTGAATTCATAAGCATATTGTGATATTTATAGACATCGTGTAATATTCATATATTATATATTATTATTGTGATAATACACATTATTTCCCTACCACCCATCCCTAGTACTCACCCTGGCGCCGGGAAGACCAGACTCTCCTGTACGCCCGGGATCACCGGTGCCTCCCTTGGGCCCAGCAGCGCCAGACACACCACGGTCTCCAGGAGCTCCCTGCGGAGCACACACCAACGTCAATTATCAATTAACATGCATGCTTACGGCTTTATCCAGCATGTGTGCAGAGTGGAAAAATCTACCGGCCAAGCAATTGTTCTAATATGTAACCCCGATTTTTTTCCCCCCACCAAATGGTCAAACCTAGCCGCTATTGGCTGGTGGCAGGTGTTCGTTGTGGACGCTGTGTGTGATCATATTGTGAGTAAAGCTATAATGATGATGGTGGTTATGAATCGGAGGCAGGGGGAATATAATCGATTCCTTGATGAATGGAACCTGAGTGGCGTTAGTAGTGACGATGACGAGTTGTATACTGCATATATCTAGTCGTGTTGTCGGTTTTCTTCTATTGTGTTTGGATGTTTACATCACATGTCTTTGGGTCAGTGATGGTTTGATTAATATAAGCTTGGTTATTTTATATTTTCCGTGATTTTTGCATCATGTACCTTAGCACCAGCGAGACCATCTTGACCTGGGAAACCACGGTTACCAGGAGCTCCCTGAAAACAATCACAAAATCACAGTTAAAACGCAAGTACAACAATAACAACAACAACAATATCAACAATATACTACCTTATTTTACTCAACGTGTATTGTTTCTCTTCTAAAACACTCACTCTCTCTCCGGGGGGTCCGAGTGGGCCAGCAGAGCCGGGCTCTCCCCTTGCTCCTCGCTTGCCCTCCTCTCCTGAAGGTCCAGGGGCACCTTGGGGTCCCACGGGGCCCTAGGATATTAAGAGTATTCACATCTAATCAGACTTCAAGTCCCTGCAGAACAAATTCCATGATTACATTTACTTTGTATTTAGTAAGTCAGACAAGCTGCAACTTACCAGCTCTCCCTTGGGTCCAGCTTCTCCCTTGAATCCGGGAATACCAGGGTCTCCCTAAAAATGATCAGAAAACGTAAACCATGAGAATCAGCCATAACCTGTCACCTCCAATCGGTACCCGAACCAAGGTACTCATGAACCAAGGTACTCGTGAGGTGATTCTAGGGGAGGGGGGACTCACAGACTGGCCCTTGGGCCCGAGGGGTCCTGTCGCTCCCTGAGGTCCGGGTGGGCCACGGGGGCCGGGGAAACCAGGTGCTCCGGCAATACCGGGACCACCCTGTGAGGACGGACGGACAGACAGACAGTTTAGTTAAGAAGAACAATGTCAAAACTAGGAAGTTTTAGAGACCCCAAGACCCGGGGAGTAGTTAAAGTTTCAACTTACAGCAGATCCTTTGGATCCAGGAATACCATCAGTACCGGGGTTACCCTAGAGAGAAGAAGAACAAGGGGGATCCATGTCAGCAGCCTAGCAGAGATGTGGCACCATGCAGACATATGTGTGGATACAGAATATATAAGTATGCATTACATACAAGAGTCACCGTGGTATGAAATCAAAGGCTGGGGTGGTGTCAAGAGGGCTGTTTATGATTGGTTGGATGATAGGTTGCTAAGTGCTATCATGTTGCTTTATAAAAAATCACCAATAGCACCCCCTGTTGGGTTTTTACATGAAGGGAGTTTCTGAATCTGTATCTGTGTTCTGTAGGCCTACCATCTCATGTTATATCATAGTTATTGAATGGGCAGGGATGTGTCTTACAGAAGGGAATTAATACAGAAGAACCTGGGATTTTTAAAAAGCTGCCAACAAGAATATTCAATAGGTTTTGTTTTTTGTTTGCATCATCTGTTCAGTCAAAGAAAATGTACAGGTTTTTTTCATATCGTTTGTATGTTGCCTTAACCATCCCCAGACCGTGTCATCGTATTTATTTATTTTTTGTATGTAATTCGTATTTTGTATTTTGTATTTTTTGCTGAGTCAGGTTGACGTACAGAAGCTCCAGCAGGTCCGGGGGATCCAGGGGTGCCAGCCTCTCCGCGGGGCCCCTGAGCGCCCTCAGCTCCACGGGCTCCAGTGGGACCAGCCTCTCCCTATGGTGGGACACAAGCACAAGGGCAAAATACTGAGTCACACAGTACAGGGGGACCAATCGGGTCAGGAGTGGACCAATCGGGTCTTCCAATTACATAAACCCTATGTTAACTTTTAGCCAACCATGTATTCCACAATGTCAGATTGCTGGACGTTACACTAAAAACAATTGGGGGGGGGAAATTATCTCTCTTTTAATATTGGTAGGGACATGTCCCCTGGCTCTTGATAAGACATTAAGTATAGTGGAGGAGATGCAAACATCCACTATCTGCTGCAAATGTAGTTGGACATTCATTCATGCAAAGCGTCACAGTTACTGGTAGATGAAGTATAATGGCGTAATGCTGTTGTTCTTTAATTATCCAAATTCAGCTTTTGGTATGACATGGAGATCCAGTTCATAAAGAAATGTTATTGATGATGAAGTAGTAGAGCATGCTACTGGTTGTGATTTTACTAGATGTAGATAGTAAAAAATTAATTTCTAATAGGGGTCATGTGAGTTGAAAGACAATATTAACCATCTATAAACACTGCATGTTTTAGGTAAAATGAGATATCATTGTATTCATGGATAACAACTAAACACCTACATACCTAACAGACAGCTAATATAAACGTATGTGTACCTTTAAATAACCTTATCAAAAAGCTTGTCTTTATCAAATTATTTGACGAAAGCTTCAAGACAACACAGAAGCACCTCCATATTGTGTTTGTGTACAAAACGGAAGTAATCATCGTATAGTTACTTATAATGTTTGCTTTGTACTTAAAATGCCTGCTGTAATGCTGTGTGTGTGTCACTTATGGCACCCACTGCACTCCTAACGAGGAGGGACCCCCCACTCTGCGTTCCTTCTCAAGGTTTCTTCCTGATAATGAAGGGAGTTTTTTCTTGCTGGGGTTAGGGGGTGTCAATATATGAGACTGTAACTGTGATTAAGGGCTATACAAATAAAATTGACTTGACCTGACAAAATACATTTTAATATGAACAAACCTTGGCTCCTGGGGATCCGGGGAAACCAGGTGCGCCGGCGGGCCCAACGGGTCCCTGTAGAAGAACATCCACACGGTTCACTTTACATGGTCCAAACACCAAAAGAGTGTGGCAATATGTTGAAGTTTAATAACAGACCACATGATCCTAAATAGAGCTGGTCGATTAATCACATCAAACAAATGCGGTTTTTGGGTGGGAGCTGCTTGAAGGCACGTGCCTCTGACTTTACACACAGTTTGTGGTTGACCTAATGTTAGCTGACTTGAAAAAAAGCATTTACTTGTGTCAGAGATATTGGAGAATTCTGTACCAATAATAGCATTAAAATTATTATTTTCCCATAATATCAATGAATAATCGCCTCTATAATCCGGATCTCAATCTTGACCCAAATAATCGCATCTAATGTTTTTGCCAATAACGACCAGCTCACTGTGAGAGGTAGTGATACATACCGGGGGACCAGCGGGACCAGGCAGACCATCATTACCACGGGCACCCTAGGGAGAAAACAAACACAGGTCACACACAAGTCACCCCGCTAGAACAATTGAAGAGGAGAGCTGACTCTGAGCTATATTAGTGAAGAGACATCTTTAGATCTCATATTAGATGGCTCCTGTCTGTCCTATTCTAGTTTGTCAGATAAAGCAAGCAAATTGAAGACATCACTTTGGACGCTGGTAACTTGTGATGGCATTTGCTATTATTTATGACATTTTCTAGACTAAATGATATAAATGATCTATTAATTGAACTATCATTAGATTTATTGACTAAAATAATCATTGGTTGTGGCCCTAACTCTAAGTATACAAACCCAAGAGGAAGAGGTTCAACCCCAGAACACATATATAAATACATATAAACAGAACCATCATCAACAGGTCACTCACAGCAGATCCAGCAGCTCCGGGACGTCCTCTCTCGCCAGGCAGACCACGGGGTCCCTGTGATCAGAGACAAAGATGGAGAGAAGGAGACACATTAGGGAAGAAGTCTAAGGTGGGAGACACACTATGAATTCACAAAACGATTATTATTTTTCATAAATATGTTTTACACATATCATACACTTAGGGTAGGTCATGGACTGAAAAGCATTGCACTGGAGAGACTACTGCTATGATAAAATAAACTCACCATTGGTCCGGGGGCACCATTCTCTCCAGGGGATCCACCCTCACCCTTAAAAAAGGACAAATCAAAATAGTTAGATTTCACAAGTTTTGTAGATTTCACAAGTGTTGGACAAATAGACGTAAAGATATAAACATGTATAAATATGATCTACATCTATTCCCAGCTAACAGTCTCCTGGTCTCTGACAGACCTGATGATTTATGGTTGTGGTGCTTGGTCCCACTAGAACTGACCTTATGTTAAAGCCAGCATTTGACATTTACACAGTAGTAGTAGAATAATAATACAAATAGTAATCATACTTTAGCTCCGGCAGCACCGCTCTCTCCCTTGGCTCCATCCAAACCAGGGTGACCCTAGAAAGAGAGAGAGAGAGAGAGAGAGAGAGAGAGAGAGAGAGAGAGAGAGAGAGAGAGACACACACACACACACACACACACACACACACACACACACGTTTCTATAAAACAAATAAGAATTGTAATGTCTGTCATTTAAACATATACACAGATAGCACGTCAACACCATCATATGGATAAACATTCACAGACTGGGGACATTTTAAATGTAAACCCTTTAATTTTATGATGAGACTTGGGGGGAAGGGGAAAGGCATGTATTTATATTTATCTGGGAATTGTAATTTACAAGGGGACACCTGTGCTGGTTTTGCAGCAGAGTTTGAATGACACGCAAAAAAAAGAGGATTAATTCATTTTAACAACAGTGCCATCTTTTCCCCTTTGCACATTTTAATTCAGCAGTCAAACGCAGAATTATTTTCTTTTTTAAAAACAGCATTTCATTTACAATCTCCATTTCGAAATACAGAAAAACAAATACATATAAATGTATATATATATATATATATATATATATATATATATATATATGAATGCTAGAAAAGAAACGTATATCAATTAATATACAAAAAATTGATCTTCACAGTTAAAGCCCTGTTAACACCGGAGCCAAGTAATCTCTCCGTGAGTTGCTTTGCCGCGCCGAGCGAGCGTGCCAGCCCCTCGCCGACTCCTTCAGCCTATGTTCGCTGCCTGGCCCAAGGGGTATGGAGGTCTTACAGCGTGAGCCAGACCCAGAGAGAGAGAGAGAGAGAGAGAGAGAGAGAGAGAGAGAGAGAGAGAGAAAGCCAACCGGGGGGCTACAAATCCTGTCGCCCCTCTCCCCCCCCCACCCCGGCACACTTTGCCAACGACGGTCCAGCTTTGCATGCCATGTTCTCATAGGTCGTCGGTACGTGTGTGTGTACCGACGAAAACGCCGTCAAATTATCCGTACTGCTACTACTGTACGACGACGTCGACGACGCGTTTTCTTTTATTTATTTTTGAATGTCGAGCTT
>JAOPJH010000001.1:11240454-11253233 GCA_027122575.1 Merluccius polylepis | reverse complement strand
GGGAAAACCAGGAGGTTTAGTTTCCTTAGAAAAAAAAAAACCCCAAAAGGAGAACTTATGCACACACACACGCACACACACACACACACACACACACCCACACACACACACACAGAGCACATGTCCCCTTCAGAGGTAGGCAGCGATGTGGTTGAGGATTGTTTATGGAATCATGTGATCCAACTACTCTGCCATAATATCCATATGTTAGCCACACACGCGGTTCTGAAAGCCCGTGTCGACACCATCCCCTCGCTAACCGCCCGTGCACAGCCGTCCGTTTAACCTGCCGTGTTTTCATTACGTAATATTATATCATAAAGTTAATCGAAAATTGATTAACTTTGCATTTATGACCGATGGTGGTTTTCGGACGAGAAACTTGGAAGCTTCCCCCCCGCCGCACTTATTAACTAAATAAGTGTGTCAAAGCGTTACATGTAATACGACTCAAAACCCCTCGCGAAATTGGTAATAACATTAATCTACATTAATCATCGACAACGTTGTATATTTGTACACCCGGGCCTACTTCTCCGCACTCTTGACTGGCGTGTTTCCCTCCCTCCCTCGCTGGCCAGGACGCGGTGTTCTTCATGTGCGGCGAGACGCTGAGCGCTAAAGGCATGACGTACCTGACCAACTCCCTGTTCGACTACCGCAGCCCGGAGAACAACGGCGTGCGGGCAGAGTTCATCCTGGACGCCACCAACCACAAGGTCATCGTCATAGCACGGACATCGCACTAATCCTTCACTTAAATCCTCTTTTTATTACATTGGAAATGTTGAGTAGCACGCATATAACACACACACACACACACACACACACACACACACACACACACACACACACACACACGCACACACACACGCAGAAATGCATGATTGGTTCATTTTAAACACCATGTGACATCATTTTTGTACTGGATTCATCTTATAAATCAAAACCTTGTCATGCTGTTAGTGTTTCGCTGATCGCCATAGGCTGATTTCTCATACTGTATAGTGCTCGTACATCAGAATGCATCATGGGACTTTTTCTTGTTGGCAATCCTCCTCCATATTGAGAGGACTCGGGAGAGTTGTAGTTCTGTAAAATCTAAATCAGCATAAATCTAAAACCGTAACCAAGGCGAACACAACACACACAGCAACGTCTCCCCATAATGACAAATCATTTGACGATTAATTACTAAACGACGACCAGAAAGCCCATGACTACTAACATAATAGCCGACATTACGACGCTCCTTTGCTTCCAAAATGGTGGCGCTCATTGCAATGTGACATTGTGATGCTAGATTAGATTAGATTAGATTCAACTTTATTGTCGTTGTGCACAGTAGTACAAGTACAGGGACGACGAAATGCAGTTGGCGCTCTAACCAGAAGTGCAAATGAGCGATTAAAGTACAGTTTTGTTTCCTGAGGAGTGCAATATTGAATAAAAGTGACGTAGTAAACAGTAAACAGTGCAAGTGGAGGTGGAGGTGTACAAGCCCTATTTAAGATGCATTCAGACGACTAGGGTAGCCACCGCAGGAAGAGCCAGATGATCTCTAGCGTCTCCTCATCGATACCATGACTGGTTTCCATCTGATGTTGCAAGCTATCCGCTGGTATTACGGTCTCTTGCCAAGCTGCGGCGGATCCCGTCCAAAATCAGCAAAACCCGTCTTATCTGAAGAATTTAATCTATTCCCCTTAAATCACTACCAAATACAGATTACTTCCAGTCCCGTTGGTGTCTGTCTTCCCACTGGCAGCGCTGCTGGCCGCGGTGGAGGAATGCCGGCTCTATCTGTCTCGTGGCGTTAGAGCCCTCCTCCTGATAAGGCTCAGCTCCCCTCCGCCAGCCATCCCCGACCGGCCTGTTGACTCTGCTCACTCATGTTTGTGACCCTCAGTGAGGGACGACTGTTTGGACATCCACCCCATTCATTCATCCGTCTGTCCGTCCGTCCGTCCGTCCAGCCATCCATCCAGCCATTCATCCGTCCACTCATCCCTGTCTTTGCGTACTTGAAAGTCTCGAGGAGAAACAAGTGTGTCAATGCATTAGCGGTTTTTGAAACGGGCCTTTTATGGCTTTGATCCGCGAGCACGTCTGCACCATTAGCGGAGGCCTAATCAATATTACTCATTAACTTCTGTTTCTGATAAGGCTGCCATTGGAGCTAGTTGTAAGGTGAGGGTTGTATTGATGTGTGTGTGTGTGTGTGTGTGTGTGTGTGTGTGTGTGTGTGTGTGTGTGTGTGTGTGTTTGTGTGTGTGTGTTGTTGCTGTCTCCTCCCAGTTGATTTACCTGCCCCCCCCGTGGGGAGACTGCAAGGTGACCCCCATGGACTCAGACTTCTTCGACAGCTACAGCATCACCGCCTGTCGCATCGACTGCGAGACGCGCTACCTGGTGGACAACTGCAACTGCCGCATGGTCCACATGCCGGGTCGGTGGAGGCTCCGCCCCCTCTCTGCCCCCTCTCCGCCCTCCACTCCACCTTTCTCTTATTCCATCTCGTACTTATTTAGCACTGAGTGGTTTGATGAGTTCATTGTTTCACCGTTTCAACTGTTAATTGTTTGTATTAATGAAAGAGAAAACATTTTTTGTATGTGTAATAAACAATGATGCCATAATGATCAGAAATAAATATAATTTGTGTGATGCAGGTGACGCACCATACTGCACCCCTGAGCTGTATAAAGAATGTGCTGATCCAGCTCTTGGTATGTACCAGACACGCTGCTCAACACACACACACACACACACACACACACACACACACGCAGTCATGCAGGGAATGGTCTTCGGTTCACTTCCAAGCAGAAGTGATTCTCTCTCTCTTTTGTTTTTTTTCTCTCTCTCTGTCTCTCTCTCTCTTTCTTGCGTCTGTGTGTGTCTGTCTGTCTGTCTGTCTGTAGACTTCCTGGTGGAGAGGGACAATGACTTCTGCGTGTGCGAGACTCCGTGCAACATGACGCGCTACAGCAAGGAGCTGTCCTTCGTCAAGATCCCCAGCAAGGCG
Source organism: Merluccius polylepis (assembly GCA_027122575.1). Taxonomy (NCBI): domain Eukaryota; kingdom Metazoa; phylum Chordata; class Actinopteri; order Gadiformes; family Merlucciidae; genus Merluccius; species Merluccius polylepis. The sequence continues at coordinate 11,250,205 of JAOPJH010000001.1, read as the reverse complement.
TCCGCCAAATATCTCGCCAAGAAGTACAACAAGTCTGAGCAGTACATTGCGTAAGCGAAACCTCCGGCATCGTGAATGCACTCTGTGACGTTGCCATCCCATATATCGCAAATACGTCTACTGTTTCATTTACACAATTTTGGGGGGTTTCCAACAGTGAGAACCTTCTGGTGTTGGACATCTTCTTTGAGGCGCTAAACTATGAGACCATAGAGCAGAAGAAGGCCTACGAAGTGGCAGGACTTCTAGGTACGGCTGTGTTACGGGAATAAAATATCAGTTTGTGTGAATGGAGCCGGTTATCGGAGTGAACGTTTAATTTATCCGTTTAATATATCCGTTTAATATATCCGTTTAATGTATCTGTTTAATATATCCGTTTAATGTATCTGTTTAATATGTCCGTCACTAATATGGTTCCTCCTTCTAGGTGACATCGGTGGTCAAATGGGACTTTTTATTGGAGCCAGTATACTCACCATCCTGGAGCTTTTCGACTACATCTATGAGGTGGGTGTTTTAGTGAATATGAAGGATGAAGGACGAGTCTGTGTGTGTTTCACTGATAATGTTCCTACATGAGAGACTCAAGCCCAGGTTAAAACTATCCTCATCAAATATCCCCGTAAACTATTTCCTCAATCCCTCTTCAAACTTCTATCTTGTCAATCCACCCTCTGACTTATCTTCCAAATATCTTTTCCATCTCTCAGATTTCCCTTTTTTGTGGCAAAGAATGACAACTGTTTTTGTGTGTCAATTTCTTTCTCCAGGTGCTGAAGTACAAGTTGTGTCGCTGCTCGGACAAGAAGAACAAGCACCACAACAACAACAACAACAACCACGGAGCCGTGCTCAGCCTGGACGACGTCAAGTGCCACGTCACCAACTTCCACTGAACGTGCCGCTGGCGCCCGCAGAACGAAACGAATGTGTTTTCCACCGCGTGCCTGCTGGGGGGTCATCATAACATGTTTTAGGTGTAGACACTGTGAGTGAATGTTAGCACCCAACAGCAGGACGTCTGGATAGATACACCCGAGCTTCTCATTTGGCCCCTGTAGACACCTTGGTCATACAGGAACAGAATAATTCATAACCGATGATTCACAGCCTGAATCGTTTCCAGTCGGTCCGTTGGGGACGCGGTCATCCATCGGGTGTAACGTTACACAGGTGATGTGATACCGTAGTGGCAGTTCCCCGAGTGTCTTTTTGTTTGAAATGTTTATTAGTATTATTAGATGGTTGAAGAATTTTGGGTTTCAATGCCGCATGCTACTTTTTCTTTTCGTTTAGTACTTTTTATATATATTCATTTTTTTGTATTATTTATTTCGCTGTGTTCCTATTCATGTCATCCAAAACAATATGATAGTTCTTTTTTTATGGCGGTCCTGCCCTGTTGTGTCGATAAACTACCTCATCTTGCAAGGCAGAGAAACTGTAAGCATGAAGAAAAAACAATTTTATTATGGAGGAATTAATTGGAAATTGACTCCTGGCATGGAAATATAGCATATATAATTCATAAATTATATACAGTGGAAATGTATTTGTCAAAAATGAATAGAATGAAAAGAAAACAACAAAACATAGTCCGGTTGATTAAAACAATATATTCTGGTTTCCCTGAGGTAGCTCGAGTAACAATCAATAGAAACATTACAAGAGTTTAAAGTGATATATTCTCGTCATCCCATGCCGGGGATTAGGGCGTACGAAGTAAAAACAAATCCAAATTTGAAAATGTAGACAAACGTAACATTTATTTGTTATCTTTCAAACATGCTTTTTCAAGGGGTTTACACCTTTACATCTATGAAAGACTTGAAGATGTGCGTTATTGGAGACCATCTATTTTATATGCATATTCAACGCTGAATGTGTCCGGGTCTCCTGAGCTCGGTGTTCACGGGGCTCCCTGCTTGCATGACACATCGTACTGCTGCGTTCTCATTCTCAGTTCCTCAGTGAGCAGTATATTGGCATGCCTCTCTGCTGAATGTTTCATCACTGTGTGTTTATGTTTTTTTTATATGATGTGTGTGTGTGCGTGTGTGTGTGTGTGTGTGCGTGCGTGCGTGCATGTGTTTTTTTTCAGACATAAAGTGGAGTATGACTGCACAGTTTCCTGTATGTCCGTAAATCAGAATGTTAGTAGTCTGATGGTGTATGTATTCCTACGAAGGGTGTGTATGCGTGCGTGTGTGCGCGTGTGTGTGTGTGCGTGCGTGTGTTGTGCTAGGCTACTTCTATGAGGTGAATCATTGCGCTGGGACCTCATTACACTTGCTAAAGCTATACTGTGTACTGCTATTATTAAGCACAACAGTACTAAACTCAATGAAAATCAATGTAAGTATTCTAATGGCTGTGGATGGCATTGTTTGTAATGTGCTACTCTGTCTATTACTGTACTTGTGGCAACTGGATATAAACTATGTGTGTATTTAGTTCTGAATGTCTTATTACTTTATGCAATATTTTAATTCAACATTATAAACCTGTTAATAATATATTGGTGGAATCATCTGTGTGTTAATTAAGTGACAATCTGACCTTAATTAAAAATGTCACCGCACTGTGAATAATTATCTGGGGGGGTGCAGCTGGGACGCCTTGGCCACATCTGTGGATCCCAATTAAACTAAATCATTTCTTATACTTAATCATTAGTACTGGGCTCAAACGATACGCCTACAATGAGTAGGTAGCGGTAAGCTGAAACAGGCATTCAAAAAGACAGTTTAGTGAGATAGATGCGGCTCCATATTCCTGTTTTGACCAAGTGGCCCAACTCTTATGAAACAAGGCCCCTTTGTTCGGATATCAAAGAATAAAATAGGCTCCTTTGAGCTCATTGGACCTCTCCGGTCCCACTTCCGGTCTGTGTTTAGGCTACCGGTAAGCCCTTCTTCCGGACCCTTCTGTGAGGAAGACTTCAGAAGAGTAAACCCATGAGGACTTAAGCTGTTTAGGCCGTGACCAGCCTCACGTGACGGTCGTGACTGAGGCAGAGTTCAATTTCACTTTTCTCCAACTTGTTACTTTCAATCTACTGTAGGGTGTCCCCGGTCCTGGTGGCCTGTCCCCGGTCCTGGTGGCCTGTCCCTGGTCCTGGTGGCCTGTCCCCGGTACTGGTGGCCTGTCCCTGGTCCTGGTGGCCTGTCCCCGGTACTGGTGGCCTGTCTCCGGTGCTGGTGGCCTGTCCCCTTCCCTGGTGCCCTGTCCCCTGTCCTGGTGGCCTGTGTCCAGTCCTGGCGGCCTGTCCCCGGTCCTGGTGGCCTGTCCATGGTACTGGAGGCCTGTCCCCTGTCCTGGTGGCCTGTCCCCAGTCCTGGTGGCTTGTCCCCGGTCCTGGTGGCTTGTCCCCGGTCCTGGTGGCCTGTCCCCTGTCCTGGTGGCCTGTCCCCGGTCCTGGTGGCCTGTCCCCGGTCCTGATGGCCTGTCCCCGGTCCTGGTGGCCTGTCCCCGGTCCTGGTGGCCTGTCCCCGGCTGGAAATATCCCCGTAAAAAAAAAAAAAAGGATTTAAAAAATCTATGAATAGATATTTAAATGGCAAAGTTTCTAGCTTTCTCATGAATATTAATTTCCAGACAGCTGGTCATTAGTCTCCTGTCCTGATAGCTCTCTGTGGGGGTCTATCTATGGACTTTATACCATAAGCAGGTACAACCAGTCATAAACAATATGATCATAAACAATATGATCATAATCAATAGGCTATCAATACAATACAAAACAACTCCCTATTCCTACTTTAGCTTGTTTTTGGCTGCTTTACCAAAGTTTACGACCCATCATAAACCACCGGGCATGTGCTGCCCAATATTTCACTACAGCACTACATTTCGTGAACGTCCCCTTTTTTTATTTCAGAAATAACAACAACATCATGGACCCGCCAGACTACAAAATGTTTTTGTAATTTCCACTTCATAAACCAGGTCACCATAACCCTCAACCTTTCCTGACCTTTCTGCTCGCCACGGTGCTGGATCGGGTGATGGCCGGCGGCCAGACTCTGCCCGACGAATCAGTGTGGGAGGTTCCGTTCGCCCGCGCGTCAGCCAATGGGAGCAGAGGTCCGCTTCACTCACACACACACACACACACCTAGCAGGGTAGTACTACTAGCCGGTACCAGAGGTATTAAAGACACTTCGTCTCCGTCCGTCGCAGTCACCGCCATGGCAGCTCCGAAGAAAGTGTGCATCATTGGCTCTGGGAACTGGTGAGTGGATATCACACGTTAACCGGAGGACGACATGTTGTTGTTGTTGTTGTTCGGACAGCGCGAGGAGGACGGCGACCGCACGCGCACCGCTAGCGGCGCGCTGCTAACAGCTGACCGCGTCCAACGCCTTGTCTCGCGGCGTGTGATCACGTGAAAAACGGATGTGAGCGCGTGCTGTGCAGGTGCGTCGCTTTCTGCCGCCGCCGGCAGTAGCCGTCGTGTGGCGCGATGAATGGCGACGAGACGGCGTTGAATGGCGACGGGTGTTGAGGGTCCTTAGCCTCAGTCCTCCTCCCCCCCCCCCCATGTAACTGAAAGTCCCTTGGCTCTCTCCTCCCTCTCCCATGGCTCTCTCTCCCATATCTCCCCCTCGCCAAAACCGCTCATTGTGTAGCATCCCGTTGCAGGCTAAATGGCGAGACTATATTTGCGTGCGCCGCTCGCGGCTCCAGTTCACATGTTGCGTAACCGCACGCGCGCTAAACCTTGCCGCACGGTACCGGCTCTGATGCTTTTAATGTGAAGGCCTATATGTGTTATACAACCACCCGGGGTGTAGGCCTGTATGTAGATCTATAGATATAATGTATAGATATGGAGGAGGGATCTCGAGCTATCCATTATCTGCTACTTGTGTCCCAACTTGCATTGCGGTGATCTGCGTTGGCCATTACATAAAGCGCAAGGGTGTGTGTGTGTGTGTGTGTGTGTGGGGGGGGAACTCAGCAGCCTTCAGCCAAATGCTGGTGAAATATGCAACTGGCTGTTAGACTTGCTTCACTCACCACCAGCCAAAAATACAACCAATGGTCATCTGTTAAGTGGCTGATAAAATGTTATGAATCACTAGCCATTTGGTTAATTTTGTACCCTGCCTAACAATTAAACTAATGCATTTGTTGATCACTTTGGCTTTCAGCTTTATTAATCAAGGCTGATTCTTATTAATTCATTAATTTTGACTAGGGACAAAAGCAGTGACTCCTCTAATTCTGTGTAAATGATGGAGGCACATTTTCAATGACAATTTGTTTTTAAGACTCATCAGCTACTTTTAATACCCTTGCATTCATCCAGCTTATATTTTCCAACAAGTGTATTTCTTTTCCACCATAAAGGGGTTCTGCCATTGCCAAGATCGTGGGAAGCAATGCCGTTGCCAATTCAAAGTTTGACAATACGGTGAATATGTGGGTGTTTGAGGAGATGGTGAATGACCGTAAACTTACGGAGATCATCAACACTGACCATGTAAACGTGAAGTACCTTCCTGGGCACAAACTACCGTCCAATGTCGTAAGTAATACTGTTGGTTTTACATTTTCCTCTTGTGCAATGTATCCGTCTTTAGTGAGTGTGGTAGAAAGGTATTTACAATGACTGTTCAATATGTCATCCTTTGTGGTTTCGCATACAGTAATATATTAAACTTGAACACAAGAAAGAGTGCATGTTATTTGTTGTTGTTTTTATTGCGCAATCTTTATTTTATTACCTGCCATTCTTCAATGCATAGAAATCCTCGCCATTTCCATTATCATTTCAGTTATTTGCGCATGATTTAAATACCTGTGATCAAATGGCTGTTTTACCCCTTCCTTCATGCTTCCCTCCACCCTTTCAGGTGGCAGTCGCAGACTTGGTGGAGGCGTCCAGGGACGCAGACATCCTGGTGTTTGTGATCCCCCACCAGTTTATTGGCAGAGTGTGTGACACCATTAAGGGGAAGATAAAGAGTGACGCACTCGGCATGTCCCTCATCAAGGTCAGGACTGATGATTTATCTGTGTGATACACCCTGTTCAGAGGCCACGCGATTGTGTGACTATTATGCGTTTGGTCAATCATTGATCTCCTGTTCTTCTGAGCCGGTGTGTAGTTTGCTTGCTGAGGGCGCCGCGTGAACTGATTTACCTTAAAGACTAGCTGATCAAATCAGAGTTTCTTGGAATTCTTGATGGAAAAAAAATATTTTTAAAATAATTTGATTTGTTCAGATCCTTGTCTTGTGTGAATACTCAAACTACCCGAGTGGAAAACTGCTAAAGTAAGTTGTTTGCACAGCCAGTCAATATTTCAAGGTATTCTACGCTGCTGTGTTGCTATTGGCGCCACTGTGTTGGTCTTGGAAAGCCTGAACGTTGGGCAAGAAGAAGTTTGGGCAAGAAGAAAGCGATTGGTCAATGTGAACCATGCATGTATCTTTGAGCCTTGAACCCATCGTGTGATTTTATTTCTTGTGGTGTTGTTTTTTGAACCCATGCCAGAGAAAAAAAATCCAATCAACTCGTTGAAAGGGCAACTCAAGTCTTTAATAAAACATAAAGAGGGCAGGTGTGGCTCAGGAGGTAGAGCGGGTTGCCCGGCAACCAGAAGGTTGCTGGTTCGATCCCCGACTCGCTAGCTAAATGTCGAGGTGTCCCCGAGCAAAACACCCAAACCCCAACTGCACCCGACGAGCTGGCTGGTGGTCTTGCATGGCTGCCAACGCTGTCTGTGTATGCATGGGGTGTGAATGGGTGAATGTGAGGCAACATTTTAAAAGCGCTCAGACCGTGGCGAGTTGCCACTGGTCTGAAAAAAGCTGTGTTGGATTTTTTGGATGTCCCATGTGTCAATATGTCCATTGTGTGTCTCTCTTTGTGTTTCTTGTTCCTGTATGTTCTGCTGCAGGGTGTGGATGAGGGGCCAGACGGACTGAAGCTCATCTCGGACGTGATCCAGGAGAACCTGGGCATCACCATGAGCGTGCTGATGGGCGCCAACATCGCCAACGAGGTCGCCGACGAGAAGTTTTGCGAGACCACCATCGGTGAGAGCCGGCTACAGTGTTCTTACGGGTCGTGAGGAAGAACGATTTATTTTTAATTTCCTAATGCAGTCCTCAGTGTGGTCACTGCAGTACTTAAACAGTTGTGTACGTAAGAGACCGCTGCTGTTTGATGTTTGGATTAAGACCTGATGGCTCTTCTCACCTTCAGGGTCTTTGTCTGGCAGGACAGTGAGCTGCTTTTGTTAAATATTTGGTAATTATCGATGTATTTAGTCATTAGGTACATCGCGTACAATAGCGTTTTATTGGAATGGCAGATTTGAAAATGACACCAATGCATCAGTGTCACATCAGGGCCATACAATATGTTAAAGGTATAGTCAGCGATTCTGGGGAAAGATTTTTGATAGAAAGCGACTCCAAAACAAATACACACTCCCGTCGGTCTTCTGTAGGTGCCCTTTCAGAAACATAACGTTAGCAACACTGTTAGCCACCTGTCAAGCAGAAACAGAGCAACTCCGCATCCGTCTTCAGGCCTAAGTCTCGGCGGTCACTCCACCGCTGGAAAGCCACGCTGATGTCTTCCCGCTTGCCTGATCATAGCCCTTCTTTTTCAATTCATGTTCTTCTGACCTTCTGCTCTTTGGCTGTTTTTCGGCCATCTGTTATTGACAATGCAATTAGACCATTAGCCAGATCACCATCAACCATCACTCTCGCTTCTACCGCTCGCTTCCCCCCCCATCTCCCCTCTTCCTCCACGGTGCACAAGCTCGAACGACCCCCCCTGCTGCCGATTGGCTAGAATGGCTCGGTCCGAGCCACTTTGTTAGTTTCCCATTTCCACACCTGCCTGGGCTATACTGTACACATGATTGTTTTTCAGCACACACACAGAACGGACAGCGGAGATATTCGCTGACTAGGATCGCTGATTATACCCTTAACCTCCTTGCCTATAAACGCCACGTTTTTAAGATTCTTGGTTTGGTGAAACTGATCGCGCCTGTATTTGGTTATCATTGCCTGGGTCGTGGAGGATCCTGAGGTTTCTGTTTTCTTTCCTCTCCAGGCTGTAAGAATAAGGAGAATGGCGCTTTGCTGAAGGAGCTCATGCAGACGATTAACTTCCGGGTCACCGTGGTGGAGGAGTACGACGTGGTGGAGATCTGCGGAGCCTTGAAGGTGGGCGTCAAGTCTCCCCTTGAAACGGCCGAAAATCATTTTTTGTTTTTTTACTTTAAAACAGCAAGTATGGAAGTCGCAATTCGCATACTTCCAAACTTACACTACGCTATTTTGAACATAAGTTGCCAGAAGTGCGTTCACAATTTCACACTGACACGTATGGCAACATGCAGTACACTACGAGTAACCGGACGGTGAACTCATAACGGTAAGTGGAGTGTTAAAGGCTGGACAGTTGTCACCCTCAATGGTCGCCATCTTGGCTACGTAGCGGAAGGGGCGGGACCACCGACATTTGTGAAAATGACGGTGGAATTAAAAGACTAATAAAGTGGGCAAACAAGCCGACAGATATATACGTTAAAGGTAATGCATGCAATTAAATTAAATGTAATGCAATTTGCCATTTAAAATTATAACAAAAAGCGGTCGATCATCATTTCGATCGACAACGGCCATGTTTGATTTGAGACAACACTACCCTGTCGAAATTCACGCCCTAAGCAAGTAAGTACAGTGTACACAGTGTGCCACCCAGAAGTATCTGAATAAGATAAGATAGTCCTTTTATTAATCCCCCTTAGGAGAAATTCACAAGTGACCAGCAGTACAGTGGGAAAAGAGAGTACGAAAACAAGAGTGTATATATACAATTCATTTACCAATTTGAAATAAAATTAGAATAAAAAACTATTAGAATAAGATAAACATACTATTTACATGTAACTCTCCGTTTGTAGGTGACCTGTGCGTTAAATAAATAAATATGACTAAAGTATAAATGTGCCAATGTGCAGGGTTCCTGAGGTAATGGAAAAGTGAGATGAATAACGAGGTTTAAACAACAGTCAGTCCTGAGGCGTGGGGAATTGAGACACACCATTAGGTTTTGTGTGCTTACATTTGTGTTGTTGGGCTTGTCGCCAGAACATCGTGGCGGTGGGCGCGGGCTTCTGCGACGGCCTGGGCTTCGGTGACAACACGAAGGCGGCGGTGATCCGGCTGGGCCTAATGGAGATGATCGCCTTCGCCCGCATCTTCTGCACCGCCGGGCCCGTCTCCTCGGCAACGTTCCTGGAGAGCTGCGGCGTGGCCGACCTCATCACCACCTGCTACGGCGGTCGCAACCGCAAGGTGGCCGAGGCCTTCGCCAAGACGGGCAAGGTGAGACGTCTGGACCCGCCGGTGGTGTCGGTTGTTTTTCTGTGTCCTTGTTTTTTTGTTTGTTAAATGAGATCTTGCATATCTATGTATTTTGTATTGCTCAGACCATTGAGGTGCTGGAGAAGGAAATGCTCAACGGTCAGAAGCTTCAAGGACCAGCGACTGCCGCCGAGGTTAACCACATCCTGAAGCACAAGAACCTCATCGACAAGTAAGTGAAGGGCCAATAACATCAAGACTGACATGCGCGCATCACCCAAAAATGTCAATTTAAGGCATTAAAGGCCGTGGTGCAGGTTTAATTTACGAATTTGCGCATTTGCTTGTTGGTAATAAACATTTAAACTGTTATTAATTGTATTTGATGTTGTTGGGTATCACA
>JAOPJH010000001.1:11123920-11154548 GCA_027122575.1 Merluccius polylepis | reverse complement strand
GCGATCGCGATACAACCCGGACCGGCGACCGCCGCGGGGGCGGGGGGGGGGATGCGCATTAGATGTTGTTTGCCAACACAAAAAGTGATATCGGAAATCGGCATCGGAAAACCAGTATCGGGAAATATCAGGATCGGATTGGGAGCAATATGAAAATATCGGAATCGGATCGGGAGCTAAATGAGATCGGGACATTCCTAATTATTACCATAATTATCGGGAAAATTTAAGATACTGCAATGAAAACTAACTCCGTTCTTTCGCTCACCTTTGGCCTCCAGTCTGTTCAACAGCTTGGCATCCACTTTGCTGAGCAGGTCCACCATCTTGGGTTTGGGTGGTCTGCCGGGCCGCCGCACTTGCCCCCCCTTTGGGGCCCTGACTCTACGCGGCTTCTCCTTGTCTGGGTTGGGAGGTCGACCGCGGCGGCCGGTGATCGCCATGATGATGGAAGGAACCTCCTCGTTCGCCAGGAGCACCCACGTCTTACCCTGTAAAAACGCAATGCAGAGATTGAGATGTGTGCGCACTGTGCGTGTGTCAAACAGAGATGGTGCACACATGCTATTTAACTAGCTTGATAATGGTAGCCTGGCATCGGCAGACCAATTAAAAAATGCGGCGTTATTGACGGGCGCAGACTAAAAGGTCTCTACAACCAATCAGAGCATCCAAACATGTGACGTAAAGTGCAGTTATTTATTATTTTTTAGAGAAAATATACCGTCCAGTTTGTTTAATACTGACGCGAAAAATGCCTCAATAGCACTCCTCTGTACAGTCATCATATCAAACCCGCCCCGAATTAGATAAAAGGATGTGATTGGCCCGACCCGGGCCAGGCCTGCTGGAAATCTGTCTGAACGGGAGGGGGGCCAGACGTATCTGCCAGAGCGAATGAAACATGAGCTCCCAGATTCGTCCGGTTCCCGATAACTGGCTATGATAACAGGGTGGTCAGGGAAGGCTGTGGAGATGCACAGACCTCGGGGGTTTCCCTCTCTTCGTAGAAGTCTCCTATGGGCATGCGTGGACTGAAGCTGAAGTGCTCCCTGGACACCACGCTGTCCTGGTGTCTCTTCAGGTACTGTGGGAAGGGAGGGGGAGGACCAGAGCGTTAGTCAGCGCCACAACGTTCCGAAGTCGTTGCTTGGGAATGCCTTGAAATACGGGGCACAAAAAAGCATACTTTGATGATTTCTGGAAACTGCTTCATCCTTCTGCCACAGGGGGTGTAGTACCAGGTCTCCCCTTTCAGTCGGCTCTCAGTCTTCCTCACACGGATCTCCCTCCTCCAGCTACATGCAAGAGAACACAGGAATAATGTTATAAAGCATCTCGCTAGAAGCACATCAGCAATCGCTTCACTTACTAATACAGATAAATGATATTGTATTGGACAGATGATTAAGAGTTTTTGGGTAGGCTGAAGCTAGAAAGAGTAATAATAATACAAATAATGATAAAGTATTTACCCATGCAGCAGAGGGAATTGAACCTGCGCCTCAGTTGCGACCCTCCTTCTGTTGGACTCTCCTGTTTGAGAAAGGCCATGAACATTAATATTCAAGTCACTACATTTACAGCCCTGTAAAAACGTAATTTTACCCTTTTAACCGCACATCTAACTTTAATGACACTTTATAACCCGAATCACCTGCAGTAGAACTGTCATCGGCATCGTTCTCCACATCCTCCTCCACGGCGTCAGCATCGAGTTTGGGTAATTTGGCCGCACTCCCTTCTTGGCCTTGTTTCTTCACCTTTTTAGGCTTATTCAGGTTCTCACCGGCAGAGCTGGCTTCCGAAGCCCTCGCAAGCACGGCCTCGATGATGGCCGTGATGGAGTCGATCTCTCCTGCGGGAGGCCCCACTGCTCCGCCGACGTCTGGCGCATCCTTCGCTTCCTCTTTGAGAGGCTTCTTCCTCTTTCTGCCCGCACCTTTCACCTTGACTCCCTCGTCTCCTTTACCCTCCTCCTCCTCCTTGGGTTTCTTTATCTTCTCCACCTTCGGAGTTCTGACCCGGGGCTTACGCGGGGCCTTCTCTGCTGGGGTGGACACTGGATGAAACCGAAGGAAAGAAGATGATTTACGATAGACATTTAGATACAAATGCAAAAGATTTTATCAAGGGTATATATATATATATATATATATATAGCTTATTAATGTACTATAATAAATACAATAAATGTCCTTGAACGACAAATCCACCAATCGACATAATTGGGTATATTGCTGTGTGAGTTGGCTACCTGGAGTGGAGGCCTTGGGAGTTCGGGGTTTCCGGGGTTTTCCTGGCGTTTTGACCACCCTGCCGGTAGCAGGGGAGGTTCTGATAGTTATGGGTGGGATGGGGGGCCTGGTCTCTTCCATTATCTTGGAAGCAGGGCCAGGCGTGGCCTCATTAACATTGGCTTTATTACCAATAGGTCCAGCAGAGTCTGGTAAGTCACATTCTTTGGCCGCTTCATCTTCAGATTCTGCTCAAACAACAACAACAACAAAAAGTATGCATATATAATATACATGGCAATATACATATGTAAACATGGACCATAGTTTTGATTCATCCCAAGCACAAGAGCAATTTAAAAAAATGTATACCCTTTAAAGAAAAATTTGCCTCATCCAATATTCAAAAGTATTTGGAAATGATGAACTACTAAGTGAAAGTACTTGATGCGTACCTTGAGTTGATGTGTGAAACGGTCCGAATGAGTCTGTGACGGACGCACTGATCCGAGACAAGTCAACGTTGGACTCCTCCATCTGCGACAAGTCAACATGGGACTCCTCCAGCTGAGAGCTGCTGTTCAAGGAAGACTCCAGTGTGGCATCCCTGGTGCTCAAACAGCTGTCCATGGTTTCCTCTGCTCGAGAGGTTTCTCCCACCTGGCTGCCATCACCCAAGTCATCCTCCTCCTCCTCCTCCTCCGAGGAACCGTGGCTATCCCGGGTCGTGTCGGCCACGCCAGAGGGTTCGTCTTCCATGTGGGAGGTACCATCGAATTGAGACGTGTCTTCCGCCATGAACGAGCTGTCGTCCATGCGAGTGGACTCGTTTACGTGCGAGCTGTCGCCGTCCATGCGAGAAGTGTCCTCCATCCCTGAGCTGGAGATGTCTACCCTGGAGATGCTGTGGAGCGCAGAGTTGTCCTCGGATCGAGAGGTGTCGTCGTCATCGTCGTCTGACCGGTCGTCGAAAGATCCTTCCTCAGTCATGCTGCGGTCATTGGCCGCGGTGCTGCAGAGCTGCAGGGACTGCGCTTGTGGAATGGACTCTGGTCGACGGTCGTCATCCTCCGAACCGCCTCCCGTTAGGTGGCAGACCTGTTCATTGCCAGAAACTGCGGTCCGCAGGGGTTTCTCTGCAGGTGGAAGAGACGTGGGATGTCGGCGCAAATCTGTCTCTGGCGGGTCAGGTGGTTGCGAGGACGGACATTCCTCCACTACACCGACTGGAGTTTCCGCTGGGCCGATCCCTTCCCCACCATCTTCCTTCACGGTTGGAGGCGGTGGTTTTGGTGCCTGTGGAGACGGGATGTTGACGCATGAGGTTTTTGTCACTGCACCGACTTGGGCCACTGGAGAGGCAGCGACTGCTGCAGTAGTTGAAGACACCAAGGGGGGAGGAGCAGACACAAAGGTAGTCCTGGAGGCTTGAGTGGTTGAAGGAGGTAGGGAATACAAGGGCTGGGATGCAGGACCTTGAGCCGACGATGACAGCAGTTCTACGTCCACTGGTGCTGGAGCAGTCGACGCTGAAGCAGTAGTATGAGCAGATTTAGTTGTAGGAGACGATGACGTCTGAAGCTGGAGTGTGGGCACCGACTTGTTGTCAGTAGAAGGAAATGAGGGCACTAATCTGGGAGGTGTAGACACTGAAGAGCAGGGTTTAGGCGGTGTAGGAGATGAGGAGTTTGTCATCAAAGGTCCTGATACTTGAGACTTTTCGGGTGGAGCTCTGGATGGATCTGGGAAGCAAGATGTGACCGGCGGGGACCTTGGCCCATCGACCATCTGCTGGAGAGCAGAAATGGGCGCAGAACCCGAGTAGGAAGGGGCAAGTGCTGTTGTCGTCGTGTGGCTTGTGGTGTACAGGGAGGTCATACGAGGAAACAACATCTTTCTCCCCTCGGAATTAGAGACCGATGCAGTGGCTCCAGTCGAGGGAGCGACCGGTGGCCTGGGGACATTATCCACCAATGGCGGCAGTGCAGGTAACTTGGAAGGTAAAGCGGACACGTGGGAAGGGGATCTCGCGGTCCGCTGTGAAGATCCAGCCGAATCAACCTGGCAACCAGAACCAGAGGGAGGCCTGAGGCCCTGCACCATTAGAGGAGGACCGGTCAAACCGGGGGGTGTTGCAATTCGCGGCGGAGTCGACACAACAGCGGTAGCTGGATCAGTGGCCGGTCCCGGGGCTGATACGGAAGGCGCGGAGGCCACCGGAGAGGCCCCAGAGAGCCGAGGAGGTGTTGAGGCAGTTGCAGGGGCTCCAGAGGGACGAGACAACATGGAGCCAGGGGAGGCGTTCACCGCTGGTTCCCGCATGGAAGCAGCCATGTCTGGGCACTGGGCTGCAGACTGTTCAGTATGCTGAATGTACTCGTGAGGTAAGGGCGGTTTGGGTTGGACACCATCACTTTGAGGTAACCTCTGGCCACCGGTGGCCTTCTCCATTCCATTATATCCAGCTTCGCCCTCCTGATAGGTTTCACTCATATTACCTGAAGAGTAACAAAGAATACACCGCGAGTCATTATTACACGATAGTGTAATGCATAAACAGTACAAGTATAACTATACATGTATTACAGCAACCCAGTATATGCTCATAGTAGAATAAAAGAAGCAAAAAAACTTGTGGCATGTTGCTCTGACAACCTATTATAAGTCAGGCAGTTTGATTAAACCCAGGCTTAATAAATACAAGGTTAACTGAACTGCAAAATGAATACGGCTGAAACAATTAGTCGATTAATCGATCGACAGATAATTAATTTCGACTTAATGTAAATTTGCCATTATCTATGACATTTTCTAGACTAAATGAGTAATCAAAAAAATGACCGTAAGATTAAATCGACTGAAAATAAACGTTAATTGCAGCGCTACAATACATGCATTACCTTGCATGACAGCAGGCATCCCTGCGTTGGCTGGACGAGGACTTCTCTCCCTGCTCTGGGCCTGGGGCGACCCACTCTCCTGCGCGCTTGTGGGCGACAGCATGGAGACGGAGGACACCGGGAGGGGGCTACTGGTCCCCCCTCTGCCTACATTATGGTGCTGTGGGCTTCCGCGTGGAGGGGTGAAATTCTGTGGGGCTGGAGGGATCATCGAAGCCTGGCTTTGCGGCTGAGACGGTGTGGTTGGCTGCGGCGGCTGGGGAGAAGCCAGGGGAGGGTGCTGCTGGGGCTGGTAATACGGCATCCCGTTAGGCATCATGCCGTAATGCTGAGACTGCTGCTGCTGCTGCTGGTGGTGATGCTGTGGGTGATGGTGAGAGTGGAGATGCTGTTGAGACGGTTGATGCACGGGTGGCGGCAACGACTGCTGCTGCTGCTGGTGATGATGCTGTGATGACGCAATCCCAGGGACATGCGAATGGCCCTGGTAGCTCCCATACACATTGGGAGAGTTGAAGCCCATCTGATGCGGGCTACTCCTACTCCAGTACTGACCACCACCAGGTGAAGACATGCTTGGTGGGCCCGTTACTGGGGGCTGGTGGGAGCTGCCCATGCCCCCGTTGAGCTGGTACTGTCCATGCCCCTGGTAGTGGTGCTGGGACTGAGGCTGCATCATGGCGGAGGGAGGCTGCTTCTGGTGCATGCCGTGGCCAGGAGACGGGCCCATAGCTGAAGTGTATTGTGCCTGTCCTCCCCATAGGTAGTCGTAGCCCATGCTGCTCTGGTGGTTGCTCATATGTGGGTACGGTGTTGTTGGGGGATGGGAGCCAGGCACACCAGACCCGAGTACAGTAGACACGCCATTCACATTAACCTCGCCATTCATATCTGTCAAATAAAAAGAACATAATGTGAGTTTTAGCGATAGGAACACACTGATAAAACTGCATTGGTATACTATAATTGGTGAACATGAATATTTAAACATCCCAATTCATCATGGACATCTCACAATCAGCAATGTACATTAGTTGAGGAACACCTGTATACATTAAAACTCTGCTCTGGACACTAACGCTTGTCCTCAACTTATATGAGCAGGTTTTCCTCCCTGGGCAGGCTGCATGTCATAGAACAAGAATAACTGCCGAATAACTCTCATGGTACACACAAAGGATTTCGCACAGGAAAGTGAGGGTTTTTTGGGCTGAATTTGTCAAACCACAGACACCCACCCCCCCACACCCACACCTTTCCATGAGTCTGGTAATTTTATGTGTTGGTTGTTTTGTATTACAAACACGTATTCATCTATAGCTTTTGCCCTTTGTAATATCTCAAATCCCTCTGAACGTGCTTCACGGGAGCGCCATATTGTTGGCGTTTGTCTGTATCCAATACCACGGGCTGAATGCAAAATGTCACGTAAAATACTCACTCTTGCCCTGCTGGGGGAAGCTCACAGAGGACCCGTTTGTATAGAGAGAATCCCCTAAGGATCGCTTCAATCCTGAGTTGGCTGATGCTGCGGGGTGGGTGCCATAGTTGAAATGGTTATTTGCCTCCATCTAGATGTAAAAAAAAAAAACACACACCACAAAAGGGGGTAAATAGTTATTACATAAAACTGTACAATACAACATGCTATCCTAATCCTGTTTATACCCGACAGTATGAAATATTGCAGGGTGTAATGGAGGTGCTTAGTAGTTGGTGGTGAGGAGTCATTTCTGGGAGGTAAATCTGAGTCACATGGATGTGCAACACAATGCTGTGCACAAAAAAGAACACAAAAATCCCATGATGCAATAGTGGAGCATCAACAGCCTTTATGACTACGACATTGTCACTGAACAGAGAGTGAAACGGACTGCAACATGTCATCCACCACACCGAGCTGTACCAGTTCACACTGTTCACACACGTCGTAGTATTTCCCCCAACTAAAACATCACACATTAAAAGTGTGTGGGGTTTCCCCTTGTGTTTAAAGCGTGTGGGTCAAAATGTGTTGTGTCCGGAACTAACACGAAGACATGGCGGCTGCTCCGCGGCGGCGGCACGTCCATGCATTAATCCTCGGCTTAAAAAACGCTGCTCGCTATTAGACAAAGAGGACACACTTTAACCAGACCACACATAATAAAAACCTGTCCAGACGTGCATTAGGTTAACATCCGTGGAGACACAGGGACCACATCTCACGGGTCACACTTTTAGTTTCGGAGTCAAACTCCGGCGGACCCTCATCTCCTCCTCTTCTCTCTCCTCCTCTCCTCTTCCTCGCTAAACAGACGGAGCCATACTGACACCCAGAGCCTCTTACTGGCAAATTACCATCATGGCATGGATGTTACCCACACACACCATACACACACACGCACACAAACATCATTCATTTTCCTTTTTTAGACGTGATCGTAGGGCTACGGGACGTGCTCCCCCTTTTGAAGTCAATTCACCTCCTTTTCGGCGTCGCGGTTCACCTCCGCGATGAGAGTGCGTTTCATTTCGTAATGGCTGTTTCTCTTATCATTCATTAAAAGGCCTCGTAAAGTGGCGCAGGCACCATATCCCCACTAGCGTTAGCTTAGCATCTCCCTCCCCGCGATCAATTCATTTACCAGCCCCCCTCTCTCTCTCTCTCTCTCCGCTCATAAGCCCACGACCGGAGTCCAAAATGTCTTCCTTAATACCAGCCGAACCTGGGTTTAGAAACTAGCTCAGACAAAACCCACCACACGAAACAACCGTTTGTTTTTGTTGGGGGGGGGGGGGGGGGAACGGGCAAACCAAGGTAAACGGAAATTAAACACATTAAAAAAATTGGTTACCAAACAAAAACCTAAACCCAACAAACAAACCCCCCCCCCGCCCTGCCACACAACCCACCCCACACCCCCCCCCCCCCCCCCACCCCCCGTTTTGTTGTGGGGGGGGGGGGGGGGGGGCCCGGACGGGCTCTCCAAGGTTAACGGACATTTAACACAGTTCAACACTTGGTTAGCCTAGCATAAGCTTACACACAGCTAGCTAACCCCCTCGCAGCTAGCCGCTCTCCGACGGGTAATTCCGGGGGAGCAGAGCCGCTTCTCCGGGAAGTTAGCTAGGCTAGCAGCTAGCTAGCATCTAGCTAGCAGCAGGTACCACCACCACCAGAACCACGCTGATACCCCATCCATGCACACACACCGCCCCCCCCTCCCTCTCTCTCTCACACACACACACACACACACACCCCCCCCAACGGACATTATGGATAACCCCCCCCCCCCACCACCACCACCACACACACACACACACGAAAAACAAACCCATGGTGGGCTACCCACTGATCATCACCCCACACCATCACACCACCATCACTGGTGTCCATCCGATCCGTCCCGATCCTTTTGTTCGAGCAGACCCACATGAAGTTGCATTGTTTACACGCCATGGAGAAAGCCTCCTCCTCCTCCACCTCCACCAGCACCTCCTCCTCCTCCACCTCCGCCAGTCGTACCTCCGCTCGTACGAGCCTCCAAAGTTTGGCTGCTATTTCATTTAAACCCGGTCCTAACCTTCGCGTCCCGGGGCCGTGCGGCGGTGCGAGGCCCCCCGGAGCCGCCGCGTCTTCGGGTCGAGGCGGACCACGGATGCTGGGGGGTGTGTGGGGGGGGGGGGACGAGATGTGGTCTCGAAGATATCAATAACACACAACTATTATCTAACCTCTGGGTTTTAAATCAGCAAACATGGCTGGTGGGGTCCGTTGCAGCCATGATCACAGCACACAAGCCAGTGTGTGTGTGTGTGTGTGTGTGTGTGTGTGAGAAAGTCTCAGCAATCACCGAATATACATCCGGTCAGAGGATCGCACTCACGATAGTTAAATGCATAATGGCATTGAAATTATGTGCTGCATGCAAAAACGTTGCGTTTTAATTCACGTTGTTTTGTCTTTAATGAATGTGAGCGGATTCATCGTTTGAACCCACGGTGACATGAGATGTTGTTTTTATGGGCATGACACGGAAGCAAAGAGAGGAGATGAATGTTTAATTAAATGTTCATGTTATTCCCAAGTACTATGGGGACGTCATGAAGAGGATATAACCTGGACTTTAGCCCTGTGGAAAATTACATGAACACTTAAAAACATAAAAACTGCCTTCAGATTGGTAAGATTTTTTATTTTTTAAATTTGATAGGCCTAGAGCTTTTTTTTTAAATTAAACAAATAATAATAAATTGAAAAAAAGGTTTAAATCCAGAGGTGGATAAGTACTGGGTGACTCTACTTTAGTAAAGGTTTTCGCTTAGTATTTTACTGAGTATTTCCACTTTTTTAGATCTTTTATCTTTTATTTCACTAACGTGCATTTGGATCAGTTAACGGTCCGTCGCGAATATTATACTTAGAAAATATTTATATTGATCTATTACTGTTTTTTTTAATTAAATGTGAAACCTTGCCCATCTGACGTTAAGTTTAGCCGTCGTCAAAGTGATTTCTCATGGAGAATAACGTAATTATCGTCATTATAATTACTGTTACGAACTATAGCCTATGTATAATCACCCTTTATATATCTAATAATCTTGATATATATGATTATTCATCGGACCGATCGGGGATAGAGGAAACAATGAGCTACTTAAAATTATAAATAGATATAACCAATTAAAAAACAATGTGCAAATAAAACACGGCCAGCCTCTGGTCGCCCAGCAGTGTTGTGCCAGGCTTTTACTTTGATACGCCTCTAGAGATAAACAGGAACTTGAAGACAAACATGACAGATGATCGGGCCCACATGATAAGTATGCTGCTCATACGCAAATCACACTGTATGGGCTGATAGCCCTCCGGTCTTACGGATTACTAAATAAAATGATTATAAATAAAAATAAATGTATCTTATAAATCAGATAAAACAGTTTCCTCTTCACTTTCCCCAATAATTCCCAATGACACAATCAGATGATATATATATATTTTTTTAGAGACTGGGGTGGGGGGGGGTAGTAGACTAGGGGCAAAGTCAAGAGGCAACACAACGTGAAAGAAAAGATTTAAAAGCACACCTTTAAAATAATGATTTAGACAGTTTATTAGAAAGATGTAGACAAATAAAAAAACGGTTCCACTGTAATTTCAATAACCGAAGTGGGTGTTAACCAGCCTGTGATAACTAGTCAGGTTGAAATACCCAACTACCGGTATGCTCATTTATCTCCCCTATCATTTTGACAGTGCAAATATAATTTGGTCATTACACAGAGAGCCATTTCATTCCCCGACACTAACATGACCACCAAGGGAGGATCTACTCTAGTTTAACTGGGAAAAGAAACTCGAGGGTAGAAGAAAAACTGAATGTCTTCCATGTCTGCCCAGGATTGAACACAGCAGCATGTCAACTTACTTGTGAAGACTTAAACGTGAGAATGTTAGACGGAGGTGGAGTCTGCTGCTTAAGATAACAAACTGTACGAGATGGTAAGAAAGTATATTCCAGTAATTGTTAAGGTATAATTAAGAATATGCAGTGTTTTTCTGTTTCGTTTAAGTGGAATTACAGACAGAATGTTCCAATTTTACAAAGACACCAAGCAGACAGACATGGGAGAAAATATGTAGGCTGGAGCACTAAGCTACAGACACTGGACAGGTCCCTGGAAATTGAATACATGCCACATGAACTTTAAATAACCGAATCAGAAATTACACTTTTACCAACTAAGATCTGGTGATGTGCCTTGCAAAGTAATTTGAGAAGATTCACTAGACTGATGAACTCAAAGCCTTGTATTGTGAGTAAGCCTTTTTTCCACATCACAACCAATTTGTAAATATCTTGACATGTATTGCTCAGTTGAAGGACAACAATAGTTGTTGTTTTTTTTAAACGAAAACATGTGCTTAGCTGTAATAAACGGCAAAACAGGATACCCCAAAAATGCAGTACTATAAATGGAAGTGGAGATATCTGCTCTGTACAATACAATGCATAACAACCTTCAGTGGACTGATGGTAATGTATTGGAGTTGAGGCTATGGATTTAAATATGGCTACCAACTCATGTGTACAGCTTTGTCACTGCCTTCATATTTCAAGATATACAGTTTTTGATGAATCCCCCTTCTTTCACTTCTTGCATCTCTCCATTCAGGGTTTGAAGTCTTCTATTCCAAGTCTGGCATTTCTAGAAGTAAAAAAAATAAATAAAGAACAGTTCCATATAAAATGACCATCCATGTGAACACAAATAAAATATTTTTCACTGATGTTATAGAAGTATTACTTACTTTCATCATCACTATCTGCAGAGTCCTCCTTTAAAAAAAAAAAAGAAGAGACAAAAGCGTGGCATTAAGACAACGTCACAGCATCTTGTGTTCCATTGTATCGGACTACGATTTAAAAGACGGCCCATACCCACTACCAATCATTCCCAGTATATACTTTAATACAGTGCATTTCAACGAGTGGGTCACAAGGGCATTTTGAGTGGGTCGCAGCCCAGGAATTACCTCATGTTTCAACGTTAATTGATGTTTCAATGGCTTAGCATTTCATTGAGTTTAGCCCTAATTGTTGCAGCTTTTTGTTCGCTCAATGTTTTAAGTAGAACATAACGGCATTGTTGATTACTGCAATATTGGTAAATGTTAAATGGTAAATCCTAAGGCTAGACCAGTTTGAAAACCACTGACTTAATAGATAGGGGCCATAGAAAAAGGAAAACCTCTTACATCCTCTGCTCCATCTAGATCAGGTAGGTCATCTTCTCCTCCCATGTTGTTCATCATCTGTAGGAAAATAACAAAATAAAAGTCAAAATCACAAATGGGACCCATCTGGATAATATGGACGACTTCAGTGGTTGTGTTATTATTTCTGGAGTTACACCAAAAATAAATAAAAACTAGTTGGTGCACAAAAAGCAGCCGCAAAGAACACCAAAATAACGAATCATGCCAATGGAGAAAAAAATATGAAGCTAGTGTTTCCTATAAGATTTTTGCTCGATGTGTGCGTGTGCATGGGGCTGATGTGAACGGTGCTGATTGCATGCGTGGATGCCACCGGGATGTGCCTTTAGAGAGGCTTTAGTGTGATTACTGATTCCAGTAGGGCTCCCGTGCACGGAGTCCAACTGGAATGGCCTCATACGATGGCATTACATTACATAACAAATCGCGTGCGAGAGCCAATTTTGTTTGGCATTAATGTTAGAGCAAATACAGTTTTTAGTCTGTAATGTGTCGTCATCCCACCGTCTCAGTTTCACAATACTGCTGCTTCTCTTCCACACAAATCATACATGTACTTTTACTTTCTATTAAGTGCTTCCTACATTGAGTCTCTAAAACCATTCATAAGCTAATGCCACCTACAGTATCATCATGCATTTTTGTATTCCTTTACAGCAGAACACCATTTTGCAGTCAGTATTTTCCCACAGTATTTCTCTAATGACAATCTAACAATAGAGGGGGTGCAGTAGGGGGCACCTATGATATATATATATGTATTTAAATAAAACTAGTTGCATTTGAGGCAGCAAACATAATTCTTAATTCACACAAAAAAAGGACATGTTGTTCCTGGTGTTACCAGCCCGTGTCCCTAAGCAGCCCAAGTACCAGACACCGTTTCGCAGTGTGTAGCCTTTTCATTTGACAGGCTATATTTGATATTGTATCGTGCTATATTTGTGATTGTCTAGGTAATTTATCAAGTAAAATTACCAAACATTTGCTGCTTGCTATTATTTATGACATTTTATAGACTAAATAATAATAATCACTAGCTTAATCGACTATGAAAATAATCGTTAGTTGCAGCCCTAATGAAGTATGTTTGTATTTTTTAGCTTACATCTGAGAATTGGTCAAAGTTGCCCATCTCCTCATCGGAATCATCCTCCCAGTCTTTCCAGTTGTTGAAATCAACACTGAGCCAAGTGAGCTGTGGAGATAAATGTGAAAGTGTTGTGATTAGGTTAACCTGCATCATTAGGAGGCGAAAAAACGTACAAATGATTTACTACTGACCTTAGCCTTCTCTTTTGTTAGCCTGGGCCATGCCTTCCCTGGCTCTGCTTTCCGTAAACAGCACAACACTGAGCGGTCTGTGCGTTTCTGTTTGGATTCCTGTTTTAAGCAGAAGAAGAAAAAGCATATATATATATAAATCTGAAACTGAGAAATACAATATTTTAAATGTATAATGATTCTCATCTACTTGGCTTTTTTTATATATACCTGTACATACACGCCGAATAAAAGAAAAGGCCTGAGTTATCAGCTGATTTAATATTTTTGAATATTAAAAAAAACAGCTAGTTGTGGAGTCAATACTTCTAAATATGGATATACATCTACTTTATTCATTTTATTCTGTGATAAATAGACCAATTCATCTCCTTGCTTGAGAACACGTGATAAGTATGCTTGGAATTTGTCATGGACAAGGCATATGCATATGACCCATGTGGTGAATATCATTAGAAAGTGTAATGGACTGGGTTTAACTATTTGTTTTGCCAAAACCGTTATTGGACATTATTCAATCCCCTCGTTCCAAGAGTGATCAGAAAGCCACAACAACTTACCTTTTGATCAATGGCTTCGAAGAGGTCAACTTCATTTTCATGTTTGACATTGTCAGTTCCTCCAATACAACTATCAGAATAAGAAAAATAGTGAAACGTTATGTCTGTTCAAACAAATCAAACACAGAAAGCTGAATTTGTGTGGCATTTTGTATTATAACTCACGTAAACCCAAACTTTGTTTTATCAAAGTTGACCTTGACATCCTTGCTGTCTGCTACACAGAACTCTATGTACACAGAGTCCCGTCTGTCGTACCACTTTGCAGTTGCTGGATGCCTAGAAAAGAGAATTACACACATCCGCCTTTAAATACAGGTAACTGGGATACACAACGCTGCATTAATATGGACTATACCAGCTTCAAGCTTTAGTGAGGGATTAATACAATACTTCAGCAGCTAGGGAAGGGTCCAAGGATTAACGATGCACACCACCTGCACCGGGCAGGTGGGTCTGTCTCCATATAGCAGATTAGCATCAAAATGCATGTGTATCAGGTTGCCATAGAGCCTCTTGTTACTAGTGATCGGATGGCAATGATGACTCAAGGTAAATCAGTCCATATATACCCAAATGAACAAACCTTACAAACGAGCAGCTAATTATTTTTCTCATACATCATGAAATAAATTACAGATTTTGAATACACACACACACAAACACAGTAGTGTGCCAATTTTTCAGACTTGAGGGGCATGATCTCAGACAGCACAGGCCTAGTTCACACAGAATAACTACAGTATGGAGTCAGGAAACACTCGTTAGCATTAAATAAATCTGCACAAAAAAATAATCCGCGATCGCATGACCCTGAAATGCAAGTTAAACAGCGCAGTCCCAGCCCACCGTTTTACCCCCATAACGACCAACCAACTAACCTAATTTAGCCTAAACAAAAATCATGCCATCGTGGACCTTGTAGTCGTGAAGCATTCAAGTCCACCTCACCTGATCAGAACAGCCCATTATTTTTATTTTTACAGTAATAAGTGCAGACATAGTCGTGGCCCTTTAAAAAAATTACAATAAGCAACTTATCACCATCCCCGATAGCATTTTCCAAATGAAAGAAGCCCCGCAAACCCACCGCTCTCCAGAGCTAACGGCGCTAGCCACCGCAGCCGCTAGCGCCGCCTAGCTAACGGTGAGCCATGCGGTGCACCTGACTCACGCCGTGCCTACGAGACGTCCCGCATCGCCCTGGAAACCCCGCACACACACACCGCCCCCCGTCTCTACCTAGCAGTTAAACCCCGCTCGGTGGCACTTTTCGACGGCAGCCAGCGGCCATACTCTCCGTAGGCCAAACCTCCCGCCAGCGCATGTTGTTGAATGGACGTGAGCGGAGGGGACGGGTTGCGAATACATGGCCGCCGCTCAACCGTCACTTTGCGGGCGTCGCTTGTCGTTACGTGCGCGAAACTTACATGTCTTCGCGGGGGTCGATCGTCTTCACGGAGCGGCTAGTTTTGGTGGGGTTTTGTTTTGTGACAGCGGTGCAGCAGTGAAAGCCAAGGGGGGGCAAAAAAAATATCACAATGTGTTCACACGGCAACGGCTCCAATGACTGGACTCGCGAAATCTCCTTGCGTTGCCGCTCGACGAGGATGACGCAGCTTCCGGGTGCCAGAGGATTCTAGAATGTGGCGGAGGGGCACGCGGCGCGCCGCCGACGCCGCCTACTGGCCGCGCCGGGGACGCGCACGCAGGGTGGCGTCATGTGACACGCTGCTGTTTAGGCGCTTGTAATGGCAGTTAATGTGTAATAATAATTGTATATTAACAGTATAAACACGTGTATTTATAGCCCCATGTATTAAGTTACATTCACGCCCAATTTAGGTCAAATTATGTATACGCACAGCCTAAATGCGTTCATATTTGGTTTACAATATATTCATATTTGGCATTTAGAAATTGATCTGGTAAGAGCCAATTGTATACGATTGTTATCCCCTCTTATTGCCCCTGTAACATTAGTGTATACCAAAACATTTAAAATGATTGCATTTTTATAAAGAGCACAGACAGCAAAGTTTCCTTTCAACAAGCCACAACTTTATTTCCATCTTGGGTATAAATTGTACAAACAAGTGTAGAGTAAATCAGCAACCTTTATTGACCACTTTGCCTCCAGTGTTCCGATTACATGGTCAACTCCTGCAAAGACAAAAAGACACGTTGTAATCTGTGCCAAAGACGTTGAATAGCCTAGACAAGTTGGTCAATTCTCAGGACAGAAAGTTTGGCTTCAGTAAACTCAGAAGAACGAAAGTCACTGTATCAATCATCATAAAAGTGAATTCAGAACACAACATTTGAAGTAGTGTTTGGATATCATACCATAATAGCGTTGACAATGTCGTTGTTGTTGTTTTTCAGGGCCCGTACAGCCTTGGCCCGAGACACGTTGGCTTGCGACATGACAAGTTCGATGTCCTTTACCTCCACACCGGTCTCGTCAACCTAAACAAAAGGCTTACTTTAGCATACAGGCAACACGCCAAAATACAGCCACCAAATCATCAGTTTTCTGTTGACAATATCTCACCTCCTCCTCTTCGCTCTCCTCCTGTACTGTTGGCGTCTGTGTGTTCTCCTGGATGTTTGAAACAGCCTCTCCCTGTACCTTGAACTTTTCTGCAGCGGCCAGCTGAGCTTGCTGAGAAAGATCCTCAATCTATTGCAGAGGAGTACAGATGTCAGTATTGCGTCCTTCGGCAATAAGAATATTTGATTTACGTGTAGCCACGCTGAAGACATTTATAGGGCAACATTATATTGTTTATAACGGTATGGTAATACAAGAAATGAGACTGCCGGTTACATACCTTAGCCTCACCGAAGACGATGTAGGTGTCTGACGCAGGACTCTTGTAGACGTCTGGTTTGGTTATGACGAACAAGATGTTCTTGGACTTGCGAATGGTGACCCTAGTGACACCGGTTACCTGCCTCAGACCGAGCTTTGACATTGCCTGCAGGAAGACGACATTGGTGTAATTAATCCCCATAGACATACAGGATCGATGACAGTGGCGTGGAAATCGTCTTGAGTGAAAAATAGACCGCAGAAACGTTACCTTACCTTTCGTGCTTTCTTTTCACTGCGGCTCTGTTTGGCTTTGCTGACTGGTTCTTCATCGATTTCGGCAGCAGCTGCGAGCTGTAGAAGACATTCAACCATTCTATGAAGAACTTTATTTTATTTAATGAACACATCGCATCCATACAGTTGCTCTTCTCAGTACAGAGGCTGGCTTCAGTAAACTCAGAAGAACGAAAGTCACTGTTGTCAATCATCACAGAAGAGTCAACCACTGGTTGATTAAAATTCTAAAAAACACAAATGTCTTTTGTAATGCACATTTGTTTCTTGCGATAACCTGAACACAGCTCTCACCTGGGCCTGCTGTGTCTGTGTCTGTGCAGAGTCCTGTTCCTCCAAGTCGGGTACTGACTCATCGCTGTCAGACTCTGTGCCAGATCCTACAACACCACAACATACACAAATGAATACGTTTGCTTAAAAAAAGGTGCATACGTCTCATCACTTGCATAATTGTCCCAACACTTAAAATCCTAGGGAAGTAAATGACAGCTAAAATATAGAATTGTGGACATATGTCAACAATAATTTTAGTGAAATTTAGTCACATTTTCAGCAGAAACACAATTCAAACATGTGCTTTACTTTAAATTTAGGCCTTTTTACATGAGGTCAAGAGCGGTCAAGTTACATCCACACCCACCCAATACCCCTGACATCACCTTTTTCCGGCACTAGAAATGACAAAGAATGACCCTTAAACAGAACCCTTTGAAATCATTGGAAACATACAAACATACAAAGAACTACGTTAACTGAGGAACACGTCATCCCATTTCCTTTCTATATTTATAAAACCCCCAGGAAAAAAAAAAAGTGTATAGTCCTAACAAGGTGATCTTTGAAACAGGCCAGTGCTAAATATAAAGCAACGCTACATCCAATTTGCTTTTAAAATACAAGTCTACGTATCCAACACTAATCAGAATGTACCATGACATAGGAAACAATATCAATAAACGGGACGGACAGGACAGAAAGCAGAAATACCCTTGTCGTTCTTGATCACAGGCACCGCCTTGGATGGGGTTTTAGCAGATGAAGGGGCAGATGAAGGGGCAGATTTGGGGGTCGATTCACAAGGGAGTGGACTGATTATCTCAACTTCAGGTTTAACAACAGGTTTTGCAACAGCCTCAGCAAATGTAAGTTTACGGGGCATCGGAATCGCCTCCTTGGGGGCCTCTACCTTGGGCGCTGGCTTGGCAGTCTCAACTTTGGGTGCCTCCGCCATGGCAGCCTCTACCTTAGGTGCTGGCTTGGCAGCCTCCACCTTGGGTGCCTCCACCTTGGGTGCCTCCACCTTGGGTGCTGGCTTGGCAGCCTCCACCTTGGGTGCTGGCTTGGCAGCCTCCACCATGGGTGCCTCCACCTTGGGTGCTGGCTTGGCAGCCTCCACCTTGGGTGCCTCCACCTTGGGTGCTGGCATGACAGCCTCCACCTTGGGTGCTGGCTTGGCAGCCTCCACCATGGGTGCCTCCACCTTGGGTGCTGGCTTGGCAACCTCCACCTTGGGTGCCTCCACCTTGGGTGCTGGCATGACAGCCTCCACCTTGGGTGCTGGCTTGGCAGCCTCTACCTTGGGTGCCTCCACCTTGGGCGCCTCAACCATGGGCGCCTCAACCTTGGGCGCCGGCTTCACAGCCTCCACCATGGCAGCCTCTACCTTGGGCGCCTCCACCTTAACTACCGGTTTGGGTGCTTCTGCCTTGGGTGTAGGTGAAGCTTGTTTCGCAGCCTTTCCACTGGATTTAGCTGTGGCTTCTACAGGAGCAGGTTTAGCTTCAACCTTAGCAGGCGTGGCAACTGGGGGCACAAAAACTGGCATACTGACTGGCTTTACTGGTGGGATGAGGGGTGGGAGATCATCATCTGCAACTGCAGTAACAGGGGCTGCTTTTGGCAAGGGGGTTTTACTTTCAACTACTGCTTTGGGGGGGCTGGAAGCAATAGCATCTGAAAATGAAACCAGGGCTGAAGCAGCAGGCTTTGAGGTCACTTTAAAGGCCGCAGGGGCGGAAGCAGGCTTGGTGGGAATTACTGGCTTTACCTCAGCAGCGGGTGCCTTAGCTTCTACAGGTGTAGCGGCTGGAGGAGACCCAAATGCTTCCACTTTTTTAGGTTTTCCCTGTTTACCAGCCTTTACAACCTTTGGGGTTGTAGAGAAATCACCAGGAGAACAGGCTAGAGGAGACACTACAGGAGAACGTGGAGTTGAAGAAGGTGTATTCTTTGGGGAGGTAGGAGAACGTGGGGTTGAAGAAGGTGTACTCTTAGGGGAGGTAGGAGATGCTGAACAGCCAGACATTGAGGATCGTTTTCTTCTGCCAGGGACAGCCTTTGGGGCAGAGGCACCCGACCCACTCTTGGCATCTTTGCCTTTGGCCTTAGCAGGGCCAGCAGCAGCCTTGGGTTTCTGGGCGCCAGCTTGGGCAGGAGGTGTGGCTAAATAAAACAAATTGATTCTTAAAAAGTGATTTGGATTGTCAATGCCATCATGCGGGTTAAATTATCAAAGGGCAAGGCATATTCCCTTCACGGTTAGGGGGAAAACACACCCTCAATCAAAATGCACACCCTGTTCACACACTTTTACACACTCTGCAATTTGAAGATGCACTGATCAACCAACAAGCCAAGCCGAAGGATGTGGATACTTTTAGGATGGCATTGCAACACTGCACATGGCAAACTCAGGACATGGTTAAACTTGCATGCAATCCAATGGTTCCTTTGAGTAAACGACCGTTTTACATGAGCAGCTACTGTGCTTTTTTTTTCCCCTCGCAAGAAGAATTACTTGAGGGAAGCTTGAACTATTTTTTGAACGACGTGGCTTTAGTCAAGCTGTCATTTCATTGTATTTGGTAGACTGGCCTGCTTCAATTAGGTTTTCACCAAGAGACTTTCATCTACGACCAAATAATAAAGACGACCAACCTTTTACAACCCCATTACCAAAATTTGAACCCAAACATTTTTTTGTTTCTAGAATATTTGCAGGGTAAAAATATTAGGGGGTGGGGGTAAGAATGTGATACACGTTAACCCACCTGACAGTTGTCGGGTGGAATGGGATGCGCCTGCATTATTAGACTGCTTCGACTGGATGCGCTTATTGTCGACTGCAACAGGTTCCCTCTCAACAGGATTTTCCTTTTTAGTGGCCAGATCTACCTTCTTATAACCAGACTCTATTCCGGGGTCCTGTATAGCAGTTTTCCGGCTGTCATCATCCACACATTTATCTGTAGATATTGTAGCAATCCCAACTTCCCTGTCTACAACTGGATCTTTAGAAGGCGAGAGTTTAGGATCAACTGGAACCACTTCAGCTGCCAACTTCACTTCAGCAACCATTTCCTCAGTAGAAGCTAGACCTTCACTCTCGACTGTTGTGTCAGCTACAGCTGTCTCCTGACTGTCACCTACTGGAGCCGTCTCCTGGCTATCAACTAACTTATCAAGGGTGGCTTCTTTTTCTTCAACAAGGTTTTCTCCTGAAGCAGAAGGGGGAGCTTCAGCTGGGGGGACAGGTTCTTCAGTCGGTGGTAGTTCAGCAGCAGTCACTGAAGGGATGGCGGAAGTCTCTTGCTGTACAACAGGTGCTTCCTCAACAGCAGACTCTACAACCTGATCTTTGGCCACTTGGACCACAGCAGCACCGTTTACTTGGTCAGAGGCCTCAGAAACGTCCTCAGACGCTGACTCTTTAGGAACAATCGAAGCGTCTAAAGGCACAGAGCTCTCCGGCTGGGGTGCCTCGTTTCCTACAGGTACAGCCTTCTCAGGGAGAGCAGAGGAATTCAACTCCACTGCCGCTGATTTAGAGGAGGGAGGAACAGGAGGAGTGCCCCGGGACAGGGCAGTCACAGAAGTAGTGTGAGGAGCCATTTTGCTTGCATACCATAACATTTTAACATATGTTCATAAACAAACATATTAGGATTGTGCTCAACTTATCGTGGATGTGAGGATGCGTAAGAATGCATAACAACCAATTTCTCACCGTGTATAAAAAGTGGGGTGTAGACTCAAAAGTGTGGTCCCAAAACCCATGCAGTGTACAAATGAAGTGGATTCAATATTTCTTTGTGGCCCTGTTTCAAGGAGTTTTAATAAACACACAGTTGAACTAATTAAATCCCCCTAGAAATGTCACAACATTGACATCCATTGAAAAAGGCAACGTATTGAATTAAGAGTATGGTATATTTATAGAAATTAATGTCAACTTTGTTTAAAGGACAATGGATAATTTGAAAGTAGAATTTAAATCAACAAAAACAATGTTTCGAGATTTAATGTGAATGTGGAAAATCTGTTTGTGACAAATGTGCTCCAATAAAAAGTGAAAACACAAGTCATAATTCCTGCCAATAACAAAATTACTCCCACCCAGAATTAAATGTCCTCAGACTGGATATGGCATCCTCCAATTACCAATGAGTGCCTCAGATGCCATCTCAATATTTTTTTGTATTCAAAGCTATGTTGGCAAGTTATGATAAACTGTTTCAATTACAAAGCTAAATGATAATATAGGCTTACTGCAATTAAATACAAACCGTGCAATATTAGTCCATATTTTATGTGCTCAAGGAAATCCCAAACCGGCATGCATCATGTGGAAAACCTAGCTGTCAGTACAAATCACCACACATCACCAGGTGCGTAAACAAAAAATGGGATCCTGGATTACTCTTGAAAAACTGGGATGTGTTCATGATTTCCTAGTGACATTGATGTACCAAAGGTCATTTTTATGTAGAAAATATAAACACCCAACTTGTCATCCTGCCTAATAAATCTAATTGCAGAATGGGGTAGTCCAGCCCTGGGTTGGGTGGTCTTTCTGGTTAAGAATATCCATCTAAACAACAGATGATGGCAGAAACGGCCATGTGTCGCTGAGGTCTGGTGACAGTCTACAGACCGAGCTGATCACCTGTTAAAGGGCCTGGCCGACTCACTGCCACCATTAGACGTGAACACGGTTTAGCCAATGTAGAGCTGGTGTAGGCCACACGTACATAAAGAGTACTAGAGTAATAAAGAGTACCAGGATCCCAGATGACAACCATGTTGTAAACGTCGCATGCGTGGTAGGCATCAAGTTTATACGAACCGGTCTCAACTTGAGGCTGCTGCATCTCCTGCTCGGTGACTGGGACCGTTTCTGTGGCTTCGCCTGGCATGGTTGCTGATCGGGAAGAGACAATCGTACCAAACAATGAAATATACAATACTTTCACATACAACACAGCCCCTAGTAATGGACATATTTTCAGTGGTTTAGCATACATGGTATGGGACAGGCCAGTAAGTTTCTGCGTGCCCATGCTTCGGCTTATTCTCCTACACAACGTTATGGGAGAGGTGAACCACACAGGCTGGTCGAGCTGCCATGGCGACGCTCATTTACCACGACTTTGTGGCGAGAAGATGTACGCCATTTACTACAAACACACAACTTCAACACACACTGCCGTCGTGCTATTATGGCGGGCGCATTGATAACAATCATAAATGCAGCTCCGCGGCGCGGAAACTCAAGTCATGTTCCCCCATTTTGGGCCAGTTGTCGGCGGTCCAACGAGCCCTAATTGAGCCGGGGCGGCTCGGAAAACAGAAATACCCACACGGGAAGGTCGTCTTTGTTTATTTGAGACGCGCTGTGTAGGTTTTAAATATAAAAACGTGCCGTAAACCACAAGATTATATCGGATTGTTCCGGGAGACACTTACCGACTCAGGATGCTATATCCAAGATGGCTGTGAGAGAGAAATGTTGACCCCTGGCTCGCGGTAATATCCGGTTTAGCAGCACAGCGCACATCATTTCCGGGTCATCATCTCCTGTGCGCACAGCACACTGCAAGCCTGTTGAAAGTGCTGCATTGGTGTAATTCAGTTTACTGGGATTACACTCAATTTACCTTGATGTCCATCCCTTGGTTTCAGAATTTCAATGTCATGTAGAAATATGTATTTGTATTTTCTGGGTACAGATACAGTAGAACTAGACCTCTCCTATGTCCTGGCTTGTAATGTGACTTGTTTTATTTGTTAAAACTAAGAGTTAATGACTCCACTGTGCATCATGAATCCAACAAATACAAATGATATGGACATTGGAGAAGTGTTTTAATAAAAAGTTGTTTGATAACTATAATACAAATAAACATGGTCTTTAAACTAAATTACATCCACCACTACATCAAAACAGGCCTCCAGCTTCTTAACCTGCTGGAAACTCAACATGATTTATTTTGAATGTTGCGTACAGCAATAGCCTTGTCATGCACCATATGCTTCAAATACATGTATTGTGAATTAATTAGGACGTTAACATGGTTGGAAGATAGATACTAGGTCGAGTTGTAGTACTAGACATTTCAGACACAGCTTTTTCCAAAGGTATTTACACACATATATACACACAGCATGTGTAGGCCTAATTCAAAGCACAGAGATCTTGTTAATACAATGAAAATAAACACAGGACTGAAGGTCATCAAGTGTAGTGAGTTGCAGAAAAAAATGGCAAGATTTGTGCCCACTGGTCAGTGTACAACACCATCTAGCGTTGAAAGTCAGAAACAGTCATAGACTGGTTCTCAGCCAAGAAAAGCAAAGATATTCCTCAAGATGATATCACTCCTTAATTTTGAGCAAAAACAAGTGCATTTTGCTACCATCATGTAATGTTGTCTGTGTTTTATTTCAGTTAACTGTTACAGTAGAACATTTTAAAAATGGTATTGTTACAATGCTGTGTAAAAAAAAGGGCTGTACAAACATCCACAAGAGAAAAAGTTCAATAATCATACAGGAGGTGTAAAAATGTATGTGGTTCAACAAAGTAATAACAAATTTGGACTATAAAACAAGATGCATGGAATTGCTTTGTAGTTGTATGGGCAAGGGTCAATCAGAAATCTTTTTGAAGATCTGTGGAATAAGAAGAAAACAATGTGAAAAAATAAATATTTGCCATCATGCAAATTTACTCTACAAGTGCAGACAGACCCATCCTGGGCTTCAACTCACCACTCTTCTTCAGCAGTTCCCCTTTGTGGGACTGTGCCACTCCATCCAGGAACTGATCCAAAATCTTCACATACTTGGCTAGGCTTGTCCGTTTGTAATCTGTATAAAAATAACAAATTAGGGCAATAATTCGATATAATCGCTTGTATTGTATCGTCATGAAATGAAGATATCGACTTATCACGATACCCAGTTTTAATCTAAAGTCTAAATATATTAAGATGAGAAGATATGCCCTTAAAATGATCAAATATGATGTTTGAAATGTCTGTGAGAAAAGAAAACTATTTTTTAGTCCAATACCATACTTTAAATTTCCATGACCCTCAGTTAGACTGTTTAGAATGGTATTTTGAATTCATAAGCATATCGTGATATTTATTGATATCGTGTAAAATTCCCCATAATCATCCTGATAATATGTTTTTACATATCACCTAGCCCTATAACAAATGATCAATATGTGTGTTCATGACCAAAAGAAAATGCCGTATTGTACCTCTAATCCTTCGTCTCTCCGTTGTATCCATATCACTTTCCTTCTCCTTGCTGTCCACCTGCTCGTCCTCCTCACCCACCCTGGGGCGATCCAGCTCCTCGCAGATAAGACTAGCGTGACGTTTAAAAATAAAGACATAGTATAAACAGATCAGCTTTCACCAATGTCAGAAATACATTTGAGGAATGTCAATCTGTTGGTGAGAGTAAAAAAACATTATGAAAATGCCAGTGTTTAAATGTAGGCTGCAACAATTAGCGGCTCCACAGAAAATGTATAAAATCTAACTTTGGTATTCAATTAATCATTTAAGTAATTTATGTCAAACACAAAAGTATAAAATAAATAGGCTGCTTGTTCGATGAAGCAAACAAATTTAAGACTTAAAACAATTAGCGTTAATTGCAGCCCTTAATTGTACGTTTATGTATGTGTCTTTTATAGTATATAGTCGGTAGATATCAATACATATGTCCACTCTTTACCAAGAACAGAGGCCAGAATTGGCATTCTGATGAAAGATGAAGAATGCCTACCTGATGGTGGGCACATCAAACGGATCAAACTTATCCAACTGCTTCATGTCAATGGGAACAGAGATGCGCCCTAGCCACAGTAGAGAAAACACATGTTAATGAATGTCATACCAACCTCAGTGCACAATAATAATAATAATAATAATAATAATACATCGGTTTTATATAGCGCTTTTCTGGGTACCCAAATACGCTTTACATGCATACAAACACATACTTAAAAACAACAACAAAAAACGAAAGAGAGAGGGTGGAAAATGATTTGTCAGGTGTTGTAAGTGATGTTGAAGAGATGGGTTTTAAGATGACTTTTGAAAGACGGCAGTGAATCAGAGTTACGGATAGCCAGGGGATGGACTTCCAGAGGGTGGAAACAAACAAACAATGGTCCTAGTTGGTTTGTTTGACCGGTGAGATGATCAGGGGGGCAGAGTTCATACCACAATAATAATAACCTGGACTGAGGATTGGGTAGAGAGGCTCACTAAAGGTGCAGGCAGTAGCAGAGTGGATCAGAACCTGGGCTTCCACATCATAGAAGGAGACCAGACCCGCTTCATAATCAACAAACACCCCCACCTTCTGGAGCTTAGCCCTCACAGGGAGACTGACAGCAGTGTTATCATTAGATATGCATTTAGTCTTGTTGAAGACAAGAACCCAGTAGCCATTCTCAGGGTTTAATGCGAAATCTTTTCTTTTGGCCGACTCTCTGGCCACTCCTAACATCCATCCAGTCTTGTCTTTAACCTGGACCTCAAAGTAACATCTCCCTGAGGAGAAGCTCTGCCTTGTGAGAACATACAGATGCTGTGTAAACCTCTTAGGGTCACATGGGAGTTTCTTCCCTACATTTTCATCATGTACCTGTTTCCCATTCTCAGACAGGTTGAGGTGGGGATGAGCTGTATCGGGATCCAGAGTCACATCTACTTCATACAGCTGGACCCTCTTCAGTTCAGTATCACACAGCTTCTGGAGCCTCTTCTGTTCAGCATCTTTCTGCAGCTTCATCTCCTGGTTCAGTGTCTCCTCCAGCTGATCCAGGGTTTTCGTCAAGGTCCCTAAAACTGGCTGAGGATGGACATTCACCGTTGTCCAGTCCCTGGTGTGTGGATTCTCCAGGGATGTGAAGGTCTGGAGGAAACGGAGGTGGTCTTCAGTGTATGAGAGCTGCTTCACCTCTGAGCGTCTTTCGATCAGATCTTCTATTTCCTGCTCCAGCTCTTTGATGAGGCCTTCAGCTTGTTTCTCTGTGGATTTCAGTTTCTCTGTAACCGTTTGCTTGAGATCATCCTGGCACTTTTTAATGCACTGCATCAGGGCAGCGAGGACCTGCACACCATCGGCTATCTCTCTGTCCGCGTCCGCTTTGCTGAGATCTACTGTATCTTTGATCTCCTGAATCTTCAGCTGCCTCTCCTGGATCATCTGCTTAACTTCAGACTCCATCTTCTCCAGCTGGACCCTCTTCACTTCATATTCCTCCTTGAGAGTTACAACAGGATGGGACTTGTGGTCCGTCACCGCGCAGAACTGACACACACACACCTGGTCGGTCGGGCAGAAGAACTCCAGAAGCCGGTCGTGCTTCTTACACATCCTGTCTTCCAGGCGGTCCCTGGGGTCGACCAGCTGATGTCTCTTCAGGACGGCGACTCTCTGATGTGGCTCCAGGTGGGCGCGGCAGTAAGAGATGAGACACACGAGGCAGGACTTCACGGCCATCAGCTGGGTCCCAGTGCAGACGTCACACAGAACCTCTCCTGGTTCGGGAGAGGTTCCCGCTGTTCCCTGCTCCTGTACTCGTACAGGAGCAGCCTCGCTTTGAACCAGGAGAGGCCGCTCCTGTACCCGTACGCAGCTTTTAAACTGATTCACCATCTCTGATATGAAGGTGTTGACCCGTAAATCAGGTTCTGTGCGGAAAACCTCGTTGCAAACAGGACATTTGCAGCCGACTTGTTCATCCCAGAACTTTGTGATACAGGTTTTGCAAAAGTTGTGTCCACATGGTGTGAAGACTGGGCTGTTGAACACATCCAGGCAGATGGGACATGAAAAGTTGTCTTCAGACCAGGAAGTAGGAGCGGAGGCCATTCCTAGAAAACATTTGTTTAAAAAAAACAAAAAAACAATGACATTATTTTTTCGAATGTATTAAAAAAGGTAAATAAAAGTTTTAACTTCTTAATATGCGTGTACTTTCATATATTCAAACACATTACATTTCAAGCAGAAACCTTTCAGCAAACAGGTCGGTAGGCTAACAACATGACGGCTTCAATAAGGATTATCATGGGTCAATATATTGTACTCACCGTATAATGTTTTCGGGTTATCCACCTATTTAGTTTATAAAGTGTTGTAGTTTATAAAGTGCTGTAGTTTATGAAGTGCTGTAGTTTATGAAGTGTTGCTGCTGTTTTCCTCCACGTCGCGTTGCTTTGGTTTCGATTTCAACGTTAAGTTTCGTTTTTCTAAAACCGGAAGTCCCCTCCGCTCCTCCCTCCGTGGTCCCGCCCCCACATCCGGTATGGGGAAAAGAGCTCCCTGGCCTTGCAGGTGTGTTTCTAACGTGCACCATATTTCAGGGCAGATGTGGTATGCAGTTATATTTCCTTTTGTTTAGACTTCCCACCTAAACACTATGTTATGACTATAGAGCTATATAATATAAGACACCATAGTGATGGTCGTAACATGAGGCAGGGTATGTGTGAGGGACCGAACGCCAGAAAACCAGAAACACAGGTAGGATTAACAAAATGGGTTTTATTAGAATTATACAAAACAGGTAGTGGAGACGAATCACCGAACACATAACCAAAGTCAAAATAATATAAAGATGAATGAAAGCACACAACATAAATTATACCGGCAGACTAACAAACAGGAACTGAAGCTACAATGAGACCTTGCACAATGGAGACATGAGGGAGACTATAATGGGTTAAACTAACAGGAGGGCAGCAATCATGCAACATTTATATTTTATAATTAACTGCTATAATTATTAATGTTATATGTGTCTATTATTATTATTAATATATGGTGCATGTATTCTATGAATTGTAGTAAATATACATCCTTTAACATAATGGTCATTCCATTTCATCAGTCCAATTAGCCACACCCACCTCTCAACTCAGCTGTTGGAAACCCAGCCCTCACAGCATGAAAACGTCATGTGACCGGGGCAACAACAAGACTATTGATGGTTTTAACACAGATAGGCAGCTTGCCAGGGGGCAAGTCATGGGGAAATTGCTGCTGCTAACCCTACGATTGATTTTACTATCCAAAATGTAATGAATGTTTTTAAGCAGACAAAGGTAAGGAAAAGCAGGACCAGACAATGTGTGTGGGAATGTTCGACGTGTGCAGAGCAGCTTGGCCTGATTTTTTTAATTTTATCTTTCATAAATCCCTTTCTCTGCAGAAGTACCACAAATCTGGAAGCACACTAACTATTATCTCTGTTGCCAAAAAGTCTAACCCCAGAACATTGAATTATTATAGACCTGTGGCACTTACATCTCTCATAATGAAGAGCATGTTAGAACAGCTATAGAGAGCCGGCTTGAGACATGCAAATTCGCATACAGAGCAGGGAGACGGGTGGGAGGACCTGAGACCCATGCTAGGCTTTTGTTCATTGACTTCTTGTCAGCTTTTAACACTAATCCCAGCCCCGCCTGCTGAATGCCACAGCTGGTATAAAGACACATGCAGAACACACACACATGTGCGCGCACGCACACACACGCAAACACACACACACACACACACAAAATACATTTTTTGTTCCTTTCCTCAGATTTGGCAAAGAAATTCCTGGAATGGACGTCCTTTGGACTGGTGAGAATATAACAGTGCTTAGACCATTGTAGAGGTACAATATCAAACTTGACACCAAATAAATGGCTGCAATGTTGTACGTATAAAGACATCAGTTATCTTCTTCCACACACATCACTGTGATCTGTCCATTAGGAAGCATGCCGTCACCTAGAACTCGAACATGGTTGGCTCAGTACGGCTCAGTAAATGAATTGGCTCAGTGCGGTATTGTTTGAGTCTTTCCTCCTGTGACATCAACTGTCTGTGTGTGTAAGAAGCCCTGGAAGAGGATTTCAGTGAACAGTATAACAGATTAGACAATGGGCATCCTCTGGACCAAGACGAGAGCATTAATGCGTTGTTATTAGTTCATCCTCATACCCAGTGTATGAGTATACTGTGCTCTTTTATATAACAGAATATATACTAATGTATATTATATATATTCATTTCCTATCGTTTTTTAAGCTACCGTTTTAAACATTAATTTCTTTCGTATGTATCTGTAGCTTTAACAGGGAGCTTGGCTGAGGTCACAGGCCTTGAAGCGATGGTTAATTGAAGGAATGCGTGAGTTTAAAAAAAAAAAGGAAAAAAATCCCACAGCACGGTTTTGTTGAAGAAACTCATAAAGAAACTTGTTTTGACGTGTTTTGAATACAGAATTCCTGACGTTTAACGTTAAGCATGTCATTGTCACTTATCGTGTACAAACTGAACTGCGCCCCCCCCTCAGATATTTGCCTCGATTTAAAGAAGACATTTCCGACAGAAAAAAAACAAACAATGGACTGAAGGATATATATTATATATACTTCCCTTTTCTAAAAATATGGGAGGTGAATACAAACCCTTAGATTCACCACTAAATCAATAACGCATGACGGGACTTCAATTCATGACCTATTAAACAACACAAATGTGTTTCTTCTTATACACAGACCACACATACCGTATACCGAGCAATGCTAACAGCGTGCTGTCACTTGTGTCACGGTCGCAGTCGTTGTGTCCCTCAGGCCTCGAGTCAAAGTTTATTTGACAGTTATAGTCTGTAGGGGCTTCACAGACCCACATTATATAGGACACCCCCAAACCCTCAGGTGTTGCTCTTAAATTCGGTAATATTCAACCACCATCACCATCATCATCATCATCATCATCATCGTCGCCGTCGTCGTCGTCGTCGTCATCCTCAGGATCTGCTGGGGAAGCCTCTGCTGTCCGCTCTGTGCCACTGGATCGTGTCCAGCAGACGCGTGGTGGCGAACAGAGTCATGATCTGCACCCCGAGCAGGATGATCCCGACGGTGCCGATGGTGCCCGTGTGCTGCTCCACCCAGCGGGACATCCCGCCCAGGCACCCCCCCAGGAAGACCACGCTCTGGGCCGAGAACACGTCCAGGACCTGGGCGCCGACGCCGCACTGGGAGTTCCACACCGTGCCGTTCTCCAGGGGGGACACGCAGCACGTGGCGGGGACCCCGCACGCCAACACCCCCGGCGCTGAGCAGTTGTAGTATCTGTAGGAGCGATCACCAAACCTGCTTAGAGGAGAAACCCCCTGGCCGCCTCGCACCGCTAACCCCAAAACCACCGATCCAAAACCGCTAATCCAAAACCGCTAACCCCCTAATCCCGAATCGCTAACAACCTACAGCTATCCCCTCACCCCTAAGGGCGTGTTCACACCTGGCGTGTTCACACCTGGCGTTTTTTGTGATAGGGAAAAGTTGAGCTGACCGTTTTTTCAATTTAAAAAAAAGCTGGCAGCGTTTTTTCTATCGCCTAGCAACG
Organism: Merluccius polylepis; assembly: GCA_027122575.1. NCBI lineage: Eukaryota > Metazoa > Chordata > Actinopteri > Gadiformes > Merlucciidae > Merluccius > Merluccius polylepis. The sequence goes on along the minus strand of JAOPJH010000001.1, from coordinate 11,123,961 downwards.
AACCCACGCTAGACCCCGACGTTACTCGCCTACTACGTATC
>JAOPJH010000001.1:11012810-11024458 GCA_027122575.1 Merluccius polylepis | reverse complement strand
TGTGTGTTGTTGTGTGTTGTGGTCTTTAGATATGTGTGTGTGTGTGTGTGTGTGTGTGTGTGTGTGTGTGTGTGTGTGTGTGTGTGTGTGTGTGTGTAACCTGATCACTGTATGAGCCGATACACAACTTGCAGGTTTTTCTCTCTACTCAACTTTCAAACAAATTAAACAAGATCAGGTTTTGAGATTTGACGATGACTATCAATTTACCGTCTAATCAAAATATCTGGTGTCTCACACCAGTTGAACCACAACCATTTTTTGTTCCCTTCACTTGAATAGGGCGAATGAGCTAAATCATCCGGCTAACTCAATGTCCAGACAGCAGTGTGTACCGAACATCAACAGGTCAGCAAGCTTTGTTCTTGTACATGATTTTAAAAAGAAACTCTCCGATACTGTCGCTTAACAAATATCCACACATACACTGAACAACAGTCATGTTTTTACATCCACCCCCCCCCCCCCTTTTTATAAAAATAGCTTAAAAATCTGGACACATTTGTAGTACAGTGTAGAGTCGAGTCAAAGATTCTTCTCGTTTACACTTGAGACAGGCTGGTAGGCAAGTCCTCCTCCCCCTCCTTTGACACACTGCTATACAGGGACACAAGGCTTCAATGACTACTGGACCCCCGATAGAAACAAAGCGAAACCCTAAACCTCCCGTCTTAATACTGAAATCACTTTGGTCCAAACTCTATGAACCGTGCAGAACAGTGGCGTCGTCACGCCAACCTAGGACCTTACATGCACAGTGGTTAGGAAAGGAGAGAACTTGACCCACATGAAAAAATACAAATATACAAACAATAAAACCCACAAATAAAAGAACAGGGCCAGGAGGAGTAAAGCATTTCATAGCAATGACAGGATCACTGGCAAAGCTCAACAGGAGTGGCTGAAGATCCCTCCCACCCAACTTCCCTATTTGGCAAACAAAAAGTCAGTCTCTCCCATACGACACTGCTATGGGGAGCATGCATACTTAACACACACAAATACATAATAACCAATACCTTACGTCTGGTGCACACATCTAGCCACAACTCGGTGTATATTTCTTTCTTCAAAGAAGCATGTTTGGTATTTGAGACCAAGCAAAAATAAATAATAAAATATTATTTTTCATGACCATCCGCGGTGGGAGCCCATCCTCAGGGTGCGATGTTTCATGCGATGCACACGGTTAACAGTCTTTTAACAAGACACGCAGGAATTATGCTCATCTTCTGCACTCTGCACTCTGCACTCTCAAGGCTATAAAACCAATACGTATAGCATAATGAGACAAGCTGTAGTAACTTTGCACACGCACGCACACACACACACACACACACACACACACACACACACATGCACACGTTTCACATCGAAGCATTGAATGCAACATAAAGTTAATCTTTCCCTGAAAATAAAAAATAAATAGTCCACATGAGGCAAAATAAATACAATTCGCTCTCCCTCTTTTTTTTTTTTGTACTTGTGTTGTGGACCACTGACATTGTAAGGACACTTGAAGGAGGATCATATGGTAAAAATAAAAACCCAACTGTTGCTATTGTGGCCAGGGTCGCCACTGGCTCCCTCGTGGCCCGAGGTCTTCCTCCTGTTTAGCCGGTGCGGGCAGAGGATGAGATTCTCACGGACCGAGGGTCCTGTTTCATGTCCCGAGCTTTACGCATAGCAGGATGTTGCGAGAGGCTGAAAGTAACTGCAAACCTCTGTCAGTCACCCCCCAAACCGGGGGGCGGGACTTCAGCAAAACATTGACGCAAATGATTGAAAAAGATGGAAAAAGATAGAAAGATAGCATGCTAAATCATGACTGCCACCATGGTCGTCTCCATGGATAAATCTCATCTGGCCAAGAGGAAGGCTGTGTGATGGTTCACCATCGGTGGCTGGGGCTCCGCTAGAGACCCACGGCCTTATCTGCTGTCAGGAGCAGTGCCTTCCAGTCGAATGGAGAATGTGTCAAGACAAAGAGATGATCTGTGGGGATGGTGCTCATACCCGCAAGTGAGTGCCAATTCCTGGTCAAGTGGTACAAAGTGGAAAAGTGGAAATGGGACCCGTCAACTGTAAGGTCCGGCAAACTGGACACAAGGCCCATCAGATTTACCCCATGGATCTATTGAAATGGTGGCATGAACCTTAATACCCTCCCCTTGTATGCCTTCTCCACCCAAATCCAATGTGAAAATGCCCGATGTGGGCCCCAAGACTCCAGAACCAGAACCAGAACCAGAACCAACAGGTTCTGGAGTAACTTGCCGTTTTTGTGGAGCCTCATGCCTCCTGGGCCCAGCCTGATTGTCGTCGTACCCAAGCCAGATGGCACTGCCCGTTTTTGCATTGATTTCTGAAAACCCCTATCGCCAAGAGTAGATGAGCTAATTGGGCATCTGGGTCCCGTACGATTCGTCAGCACCCTCGACGTCACTAAAGGGAATCTTGGCAGGTTCCTCTTGACCCACAGGCCAAGGAGAGGGCTGCGTTTGCAAAAACCAGATGGGCTCTTCCAGTACCGGGTCCTACTATTTGGGGTTCACGGGGAACTAGCGACATTCCAGCGATGATGGACAAATTCCTGAGACCCCATCGACTTTATGCAGCAGTGTCCTTGGATGGCATCGTTTTCTACAGCACGGATTGGACCATCCACCCACAATGTATGTTTCACAAACTTTTATTTAAATTTTTACATTTCCACCGTGGAAGGTGTTTTTCCAAAATCCTTCTACATATGGATGGGGCCTCAAACTCGGGGAGGTCATTGATGGAAGGTATGTTCCTAATTATCCGGAGTAAACCTGGCAACTCCCACACCTGAAGTCAATGACCTTCCCATCAACACGCTCATTAAGCCTCTCGTCTCCCAGCCTCTCTCGTCTCAGACTGCATGGGAGTGCAACACCATGCTGTGAGTGCGCATAGAGCTCCAGAGAGAGAGAGAAAGAGAACCCAATGGACAATGAGACCACAGACTGTGGGAAGGAGACACTGGACAGTACAGGTCAGAAACCGTTGCTTTGTAATCGAAGCCTCTCCGCTGGACCTGCCCTGCCAGCAGAACACCCTGGACCAGGAAGAACCTGAGTTTAGTCATCTCCCCTCAACCTGCATATTTTCAATAACAATATTTTGTTAAACTGCCTCCTCTGTGGCTAGGTCATCTTATTTCTACCACCTAGTACACCTCTCTCAAGGTTGTGTACTATGGGCTTTGCTGGTGGTAATGGCTTGTTAAAAGCATTGCAAATAATAGTCACCTGATAAATATTGAACTTTAACTAAAAACTCTTGCAGCAGTTTTAAAAAGGCCACTGAACACACTAGTATGTAAGAGACACAAACGGCAGTACCAACCTAACCAGCAAGCCATAAACCTTTACACCTCATGCACTGATATGATCACGAAACTACACCTACTCATGGCCTTGTCTCCACCAATCATCCTGCTCGCATTTCCAACGACGGCAAAAGGATTTAACTGTATGCATGCCAAACAGCATTACATGCTACAGTACAGCTTCCTCTGGGTGTAGCCTCCAAAACCTTGATAGCCAGGCGAGTAATGAACACAAACAAAAAGAGTAAATGCCCTCAATCCCATGAAAAGTATGGACTTCATACGGCATTACCAAGAATAGTGGTTGTAACTAATGCACAATAGACCTTACTCACTAAACCCAACCACGTATTCTCTTCAGTTATTAACACATCTCTTTACAGAACTAGAAAGTGCTTTTTGACATTTTTTTTCCAACAAGAGCTAACATTTTCATTGCATCCATTCATTTGGTAAAAAAAAGATTTGAAATTATACATAATATAAATATACACAACCCATACATATTTTCAAACCACCTGGCAGATGGTTTACGTAAAATCTTCTCCCCCTTAAACGTCACACCCTCTGTGCACACGTCATGGTTTTATCCACCTTTTTCTCTAATGACCAAATTGATATAGAGCGGGAAAATATCTCTGGTTTGATTGAGCCTGGCTGGTCGGGTTTTATCATTTCAAATCATTTTGAATGATGGTGATGGCTGAAGTGAAAAGGTTAGTGTAGGTTTCATACCCCAGAAAGAAAAAAAATCATACTACACTGCCCTGAAGTCAAAATACTGTGATGTCCTCAGAATACTAACATCAACAGTGTAATGGTGGAAAATTGTAACGAAACTGTCGACACTTATATTACCAATGGGAATTGACTCACAGTTATATTACAGAACAGCAAATTAAATGAAAAGTACTGTGTATGATCCTTTCTTTCCTTTTTTACACAAAAAAGGCCACTTGACTAAACCCCACCTACCATGTTAAAGCATCAAACCCATACTGGACCCTTGTATCCCCCATCACATCAGTACTAGTCTAAGGGAGTAATACTCATGTGTTTTCATTCATTACAAAACATATGTATTATTAATAATTGATTACACACATGTATTGTTATCCCACCGGGCAAAGTGTCATATCTGGCTCTGTGAATCTTCATCAACATAGACTTTAAATGAAGATCATGATTTGATGGACCATAGCTAACGTACCTAAAACTATGTATACTGAGAAGGATCAGGGAGGTGGAAGATGATAGTTGAGTGTGATTAAACGGTTGTTGTTGTGAAAACACAACATGAAACCTGAAGCAGTAAGAAGCTATAATATCCCTACAGTGTATCCTGATAGTGGATCCCTATGGTATATACCAATAATAGGTCCCGATAGTATGTCACCACCACAACCACCACCTCCTCCACATACACACCCATACACCCATACACACCCATACATACATACATACATACATACATACATACATACATACATACATACATACAAACATACATACATACATACATACGTACATACATACATACATACATACATACATACATACACACAACCACTTCTTTCTCCGTCCCTCTACGATGCTTTGGCTTTTCTGGCCCGCGGTGATGTCCGGTCATCCGACTTTGCGACGCCATTCATAGCTCCACCTATCGAGACAAGGGGAAACACAAATATGACACAGTATAACTTTATTGTCCCACAAAGTGGAAGATTTGGCTTGGGCTTTCACCCATGCTGTAGCCGTAAAAGACAAACATTCCACATACAAAAAACATACAATGATGTTATATGATAAATACATACAGCAAGGTTCCTAAAAGCACCTAGCACCATACACAAACAGAAAAAACAAACCTGTCAAGAAAAGCAAAGATCTGCACAAATCCCTTTAATAAACACAACGATCTGCACAAATCCCTTTAATAAACACAAAGATCCACCATTGCCACCTTGGCCTCGGCCTTTTCTCATCCACCGCCATTTAAAAGTTTTATTGACACAGGGATAAATTAATTTTGAAATCTATTTAATCTGCAACAGGGGGCTCTGAACCTCCTCCCAGAGGGAAGTAGCTCAGCTCACCAAGGTTGCTAAAAGGATGTAGAGGATATAATCATGCAAATGCTAAATGAAATATAACACAGGGAATAGAGAATAAATGAAAGAATGTCTCATGGTTAAGTAAAGATGACATTTGTGAGTGGAGGAACAGCGGGTCCTAGTGGACTCACCCCTCGCCGGCTCCCTCTTGTGGGGCTTGCTCTTAGGGCTGGTGGTCTTCTTCTTAAAAGCCTGGTTCTGACTGTGCTCCCTCCACTTTTTTAGCTGAAAATTGATAAATTTCCACATCATCCAGGCCTGTGTGAGGCAGATAGCAGCCAGGCAGGTCATCCTACGAAAGAAAAGGTGCCAAAAGTTCACCAATGTTTGAGAGAAGGTAAAGGTGCAGTGTGTGGGATTGAGTGGCATCTACCGGTGAGGTTGCGGATTGCAACCAACTGATTTAACTTGCCTGATAGTGAGCACATTGAAGTTCCCTTCAGCCAGAGAGAAGCCCTGGTTGTCCGTGCGGGGGAGCCCAAATCCAAACGTCAGGACCGAGAGGGTGAGGGTGAGCAGACGGGCGATGACGAACAGCAGTGCCCATAAAGTGAAACTGAAAGTATAAAAGAAACAATGTAAAACTGAGTAAATAGCAATGATCAATCTGGCAGCATGCGACAGACACAGCCCATTGAATGTGAAATTGAGAATGACAACTTTATTGCTTTGAAGCAGGGCTGTAACTAGCGATTATTTTCATAGTCAATTAATTTAACGATATTGTTTTGATTAATCATTTAGTCTAGAAAATGTCATAAATAAAATCAAACATTTGAATTTCTGGAGCATCAAGCAGAATATGTTCGGTATTTGTACTTGATAAATGACCTAAACGATTAATCGATTATAAAAATGTGATTCGCTAGGTTTTCTGCCGATCGACTTATCGTTGCAGCCCTACTTTAAAGACGTGCAAAACAGTTTCTATGAAGTACAAACCCCTTTTGCTTGTTCTCATCACTGAAGTAGAAAAGACGCGAAGCGTGGAACAGGAGCTCCACCAGGTAGTGAGGAACCAGCAGCACCAGGCCCAGTCGATGGAGGCTAATCACACACACACACACAAACACTGAGGTCCACCCTGGGTCCAAGGGAACAAAGTAATTTGTCCCTCCAGGGTATTTTTAGTTTTGGAAGTGAGGAGATGAGCTAAGAGGACGTGATTAAATAATCACGCCGTCGTTGTGTCGGGCTAATGATACTGTGTGGACGCCATCTTAATTTTTGAGAGATGTATTCACTTCAAGTTAAGTAGAGGGAAATGGTAATTTCATAATTCAATTAGAATGTGTTACGGTAAACAACAAAACTGGCTCCTAAAACATGAGGGGTTACTTACTTTAAGACGTAGGCACCAGTGATGTGGACAACATAAAGGCAAATGTAGTAAAGCTGGCGAGGGATGTCCTCCTGTCATACAATACAAAATACAATGTTTATCTACAAATATGACAAAGTGTACAGGTCTTTCACTTACAGCCTGTCTAGGAAACGTAATATGCCATTTGAGATCTGTAAACAATTTACAATATTGTATCAGGGTACACATAATGCCTTAACAAGCAATTAATAGTTCCCAGTAGGGCCAGCCCTGCTAAGAAATGAATGTACTTGCAGTATTGTGAGACGCTTTAGAGAAAAGCATCCACCGAATGACATATACCTAATTAATCAATCAACACAAGATAAATATAAAATTATGCCAACTGTAACAATGTGCATCGTAGTGTAGTGCGTCATTTGTATTTTTAGTGGTATTTTGAAGTATATGATCTAAAAATGGTCCTTACCTTTCGCACTTTTTGAAAGTACAGTTCAGGAAGTGCGTGTAGCCAATAGGCAATTTGGCAAATGTAGAAGAACTTCACCTGAAAGCTGTAAATAACATTAATTAACATTAATTGTTGGACGTACCGATAAACACAATAACATATAAATTAGATGTTGTCCAGACAAAACCACCACACAGAGAACAATGTAATGTCAGCTACACATTAGACAAGATGAAATAGTACACAAGTGTATTATTTCAACATGTCATCTAAAGACACACAACACAAATGCACGTCAATGAATGGAGGGAATAAGTTGACGCTTCTCCTTCTCATTGCCGTGTTCTCTGTTGAGTTTTTAAATCCCATGATGCAGGGCGACATCATACACATGGGCAGTAGCTCAGCAGACAAATGTGCATAAAAACACCAAAGAGCTTTATAGGGTCTAATAATAATAACAATACTACTAATAATAGTAATAGCGTCTTAAGAAAAGCTCTGCAACCAGCAGGAGAGTCATGAGTTATTCCAATGAGTTAGGTAATATTGTGCAATTTAATTATATCCGTTGTATTTTGAGTTCCTTGACAACTGATATGATGTAAATCTGTGGTTTTGGTATGACCTGTGCTTGTTCATTTTTTAATTTGGTTGTGCTGACTTTGACTTTGTGTGATTTTGTAGGGGTGGGTTGATGGGGAGTGGGGACTTGAGTGTATGTTCATGTGTATGTATTTTTCTATTATTTTGTTTGTGTGTGTGTGAAAAAACAAACAAAGCTCTGGGTATCTGTCTTGAATCCTTCCTTACCCCATGTGGGTGTGTGGGTAACCTTCCCACAAGAAAGTGGGATTGGTGGCGAACTCCGCCTACAGAAAAAGAAGAGAAAAGACACGACAGCATGAATACTGCATATCGAATCATCCCTCTGGGTTCCCGCCGGTGGTATCTGCCGAATCCTCTTACCGCTGTCAGGATGCTGCAGCCCCACACGAAGGAGAACAGATAGAAGGCAGCCAGCTGTCCCGATTCATTAAACTTGCTGTGCTTGGTCTTTGAAAGGTGCAACCTCCGGTTCATTTTCTTGAATTTAAAACAGAGAACATTAGGGGAATGCATTCCTCAAAGAAGTATCATGCAGAGCAAATATTTTCCCTCATGGTTCGATCAATACATGTTTTCCACTAATGAATGTATTTTACTAGCAAAGCAAACTGAATTCTCCAACTCTTCTAATTAAAATTCCCATTAAGAGTGCAGTAGACTCAACAAATACATCAATATGTTTGCATTCATACGACTCAATGCGTTAAGACCACAGGGGTCAAATATTGACTAAACTAGGCATATATGTGGCTAAACGACAGAAGTTCCTTGAAACTCTTGCTAAATACAAACACATTAGACACACATTAACAAAACAAAGCCAAAGTGCATTTTGGATTCGACATTAATATACATACGTCGAGAATATATTCCTGTATCAAGGCATGCAGTATGACCGCTATGAGCAGGTAAAAGACAACTGTAGCTGCATCTTTGGGGCCGTACTGGTAAAAGTTCACTGGCTCCGTCTTCTCATCTATATGGAAAATAGACAGCAAAAGACCAGACAAAAACAGCATTGTAAAAACAGTTGTTGACAATACGAGGGACTGTTCGATACATTGTAGAGGTAATCGAGCCACAACGCCGTCGAGTGTGCATCGAGCAATACGACCTTACTTGATTCCTCTGACTGAACTCACCTAGACCTTGTGTAACGTTATACTGGACCGTGATGAACATGATCGCAAACTTGGCTGTCACCTGTAACAAAAAAGGACAATAGGCACAATCTATTGACCGGGGTATCATTGTGACACATTTTAGGTGACACTACCCCACATCACTATCACATATCATAGTGTCAGTATGAAAGACACCACACTAGCAGAAACATAGCAATGTTCAGCCACTTGCAGGGCATCATTGGATGTGAGTAATAGTCTGGGGGGAAATTAGTGTGTACGTATGGAGATGATGTAACATTGAGATGTGCCAAGCCGCCATCTGGTAGACATGACAGTTCATCATGTCATGTCTGATGGGTTCAACATGAAACAGGTAGACAACAAGCTGGATGCATTGATCTTTGATTTAAGAAAACGCAATTACCAGAAGGATAAAGATGACTTATCTACGCTATCATCTTCGTTGACATTCATTGAGAGACGTGACAGGTGAAGTGAACAACGAAAATAAACGATAGGACCATATCCTTGCTGTCACGTCAGCTAGCAAGAAGCTGTAGCTGATAGCCACTGATATCACCTGGTCGCTATTCAACAGCACCTAGGCTGGGAGAGGGTCATGAGTTGTAGCGTTATCCCGGTCTACCGCTACGCAACTTCCGGTCTCCTACTTCCTATGAGCTGTGTACGCGGATATGAAGATGATGAGATTAATAACAACATAATCACAACGAACAACAACACGGAGAATAAATACGGGGTTTTGGCGAATCATTTGACAAAGCAATATCCGAAACACGTCACTGAAACGGATATCCCTACATCGAAAGACGTACTAATACGTCCCATGTCACTGAAAGTCCCGCCCCCCTCTCTCCAATAACGCTCATTTGGAGCATCCCGTCCCCCAGGCGTCCAAGTCGTGAGACCGGGTTGAACGGTACCTCAAACATCAGACCCAGCAGGATGACCATGGCCAAACACGACACCATGTCCGCGTGGTTCTGGATCACGAACTCATGGCTCAGCACCGGCGGGCTCTTGTTCTTCTTGCGGAAGCCCATCTTCAGCGACACTTTCTCGGTCTTTCCTCCCTAGCTTCGTGGGTCCTGGTGGTCCTGGCTCAGCTGTGCCCGCAATGCCGTCTCGGAAAAACGGTACCGTTTCCCCCCACGCTGCAACACACAGGAAAGTACCGGGTCCTGTGGTCCAAACCCCATCAAGGAGACGCCATGGTGCTGGCAGTACTGGTAGTACTAGTATGTCCACAACGGACACTTGTTCCGGCAGGTCTGTGATGACGCGCCTCCAGAACCAGAACCCATTCATGAAGATCCGCCCATTGGGACTGATGGCGTTTATTGTGGGTTCTCTTAATATTGGAGAACATTTTTTTGAATATGACACAACATTGGATAAATACATTTTATTTATTATGCTGGCCAAATGCCATGTTCATAAATGCCATGTTCCTGATTTTTTCTTCTTTTTTTTCTTCTAAAGAATGTGAACAATGTAGTTTAATTCAGCATTCATCACATAAAAAGGCTATTAAAACTTGCAAAGCTTGCCGTCAGTTTAAGGTTTATGTCAATGTATTATTCTTTTTTGTTTTACTTTGTCTCCCCTTGGTGTCTTTTATTTATATTTTGTTTCTGAATGTCTGTTTTTTGTGTATATTGTGTGCTCTACTTACTGCAGGTGTCAATGTGTCGATACTTAACATGTGAAGCATCGTGATATAGTACTAGATAGATATATAGTATACTGGTTTTGTATCTTATTAATTTGCATAATAAAAACAAACCGCCCACCGGCGTCACGGAGACCAACCACTCACTCGCATGTTTAGTGGAGAGAGGCGAGAGAGGGCGGGACTTCCGGCAGAGGGATATCGTTTCCGTTACATGTTTGCGGATATTGCTTTGCCAAATTATTCGTCAAAACTCTATATTTATTCTCCTTGTTGTTGTTGTATTAAAATTGGAATTGAAATTATTATTATTATTATTGTGTTCATATTCTTCTCTCTCCTGTCGTAGACAGCTCACAGGAAGCTGCGTGGAGGTAGACCGGGACAACGCTACAGCTCATGACCCTCCGCCTGATGACCCGCCCACCGGCGTCACCGACTCCAACCGACCTCAACATCTGTCCGTATCCAGGTCACATTAGTCTGCAAACTTCAACGGTTTCCACGACGCATAATGAGCGTCCGTATGAACAGACGCACGTGGCGGAGAGGATAGTATAATGTGGATAATGTGACATGAAGACAGGGATAAAAGTGGAGTTGTTGTTGAGTCTTCCGTAAAAACAAACACATAGATGATCCGATCAACCAGCAAACCGATATATCGTCGTCGATAAGTTAATCACAGGTACGTAACGTGGCGGGCTAACTCCACATCATAGTTGAACATTGACCAACGTTGTAACATTAACTTTGTACATATGCGACTAGGGGGTGGTGACATAGTCCACAACATAGTTCAAAAGCACGGTAGAAACTGTCACTACTTGGCTGGCTGGTTGTTGGGCCTCTGGGGGTCAACAGCTTTAACCCTTGGTCAAAAATTACTCAGCACCACTAAAGCCATGACAACCAAATAACAGGCAAATCATTAGCTTTCAGCGTTCATTTTCAGGTCTTTATATTATATTGTTG
>JAOPJH010000001.1:10968116-11001524 GCA_027122575.1 Merluccius polylepis | reverse complement strand
GTGTGTGTGTGTGTGTGTGTGTGTGTGTGTGTGTGTGTGTGTGTGTGTGTGTGTGTGTGTGTGTGTGTGTGTGTAAACCACCTTTTTTCAAAATGGAAACCATATGGATGTAACAGAGCTGTAACTAACCGTGGAACATTGATTCTTCTCTCGCCCTCCCTGCAGAGCCAACCCCACCCTCTGGTGTGGGCCAAGCTGAAGGGCTTCCCGTTCTGGCCGGCTAAAGCACTGCGGGAGAAGGACGGGCAGGTAGATGCACGCTTCTTCGGTCAACATGACAGGTGGGTCGCTCGCACAATGACGGGTCAAACCATTTGATTTACTTACCCAATACTAAGAAAGTTCCTATTTTTTCAAGCACCACATCCTGCGGTTGTTAACGTTTTTTTGTTGCATTTCTTTCTGTTTTTAGGGCCTGGGTGCCGATAAACAACTGCTACCTCATGTCCAAAGAAATCCCCTTCTCCGTCAAGAAGACCAAGAGCATTTTCAACAGCGCCATGCAGGAAATGGAAGTTTACGTGGAAAACATCCGCAAGAAATTCGGCATCTTCAACTACGCGCCGTTCCGCACCCCCTTCACCCCCAACAACCAGCTGCAGATGCTGCTGGACCCGTCCAATCCCGGCACGGGGACCGTGAAATTAGAGAAGCCTGAAAAGCTGCACCTCAACTTCGACATCACCATATCCCCCAAGATGCTGCTGGGCAAGAGCTCCGCGCCCAGCGGCATGAGTCGGCGCATCTCCATGACGGACATGCCGCGCTCGCCCATGAGCACCAACTCCTCGGTCCACACAGGGTCCGACGCGGAGCCGGACTGCAATGAGAAGCCCCCCAGGAACCTGCCGTTCCACTACAGCACCGGGGAGGAGTCCATGGATTTTAGTGGTATTTAATGGTCCTTATGTCTTGGGTTGAGCGTGTATCATAAGTATTTACATTAGGGCTGCGACGATATGGCGATTCATCAGTTAGTCAATCGTTGGAAATTTAATCGAATCACATTTTTATAATCGATGAATCGTTTAGGTCATTTATCAAGTACAAATACCAAACATTTGCTGCTTGATGCTCCAGAGATTCAAATGGAGCATAATAAGATGAATATTTTAGTTTTTCTTGGCTGCTTGTCAGATAAAGCAATTTTCTAGACAAAATTATTAATCGATTTTAAAAATGATCATTAGATTAATCCACTATTAAAATAATTAGTTGCAGCCCTCATTTACATGACATGTTCAAATGATGGACAATGACGACCAGCAACATTTTGCTTATTTTTGGTTTATCCCCAGCATCCCCTGCTTCATCGAAGATAGGCCCAGCAGGCAGCACGACAGGCAGCCCAAAGCCCTTCAACCCTGGGCTGGTGCCAAAACAGGAGAGGACCACAGGCCCAGGGAGCATCCTTAATCTGAATCTGGGTCAGTCCCCCATATGATTGTGTACATCATACTGTGTGCATCACATCATGTTGTATCTGACTGGTGGTTCAGGTGGGGCTGAAATGTATTCGAAGACGTTGATGTTGTCTGTCAACCCCTCGTTGTGTAGACCGGGTGAAGGCTGAGATGGACCTGAAGGAGCTGAGTGAGTCTGTGCAGCAGCAGCAGCAGCAACAGCAGCAGGGTGCAGCAGTCCTACCCACACCGAAGAGACCAATCAGAAGCCTGGACAAGACCATAGAAAGCTGCAAGGCCCAACTGGGTAAGATACGATAGTACTTTATATCAGAGATAGTACTGAATTATAGTATCTAAAGCTGTGTTGCGTTTTGGTTTTACACTTGTGTGTTTAAATTATGTACACAATTGATGGGTTCATCTGGTGTCATATTTGTGATATCCGAAGATTTAGTTGATAAACTGAACATGACTCGAAGCCCTTCATACTGAATGTGGCTCAAAGTTTCTGAATTATTAATAATGAAATACTGTGCGGAATAAGCAGTTTATCGCGTTGTGCCGCTGAATGTCATAGAACCACACAGCTGTCTCTCGGGTATACCCTTAATTTGTTATTTGTCCAGGCAAAAACGCTTCATCTCAAAAGTGGACGCATAAATGTTTTCTCCGTACAGGCATAGATGAGATATCGGAAGATGTCTACAAAGGTGTTGAACACAGTGACTCAGAGGATTCGGATAAATCCGACTCCAGCGACAGCGAGTACCCCAGCGACGAGGAGCACAAGCCCAAGAGCTCCACCACACATGAGGACAAGGACAAAACAGAGAGAAAGAGGCCCAGGACCCCAGGCCAAGGGGAGAACAAGGAGGGAGGGACGGACACGGAGGATAAGGTCACCCCTGATCCCTTGGCCAAAGACGAGCAGGGCAGCAATGGCCCGGATCGGGACCCCCAGGATAAGCCTCGGGTGCCCCAGTGTCCGCCCCCTCTGGATATAACCAGGGGCCCAGAAGAAGGGAGGTCGGCGGCCCCTGCGTCTGTCACAGAGCAAGATTCAGATTCTGAACGAGAGCTGGTGATCGACCTGGGTGACGAGAATGGAGGCCGCGATCGCAAGCGACCCAAGAAAGAGCCAGCGACTTCTGTGGCCAAAACTGTCAAAGACCCTTCTGCTATCAAGACCGAAGGTAAACCTTTATGAAATGATCCAAGCTCTTTTTTTCTGTTGTTTATTTGTTGCAATTGTCAAGGTTTCCGAAGGAAAGGTTAAATGCTGTAATTTGAAATTTCTTTTTGGCTGTTTATTTATTTGTATTTTTGGACCTAGGTAAATTTCCATCGTCTGCCGTAGCAGCCTCACCAGCACAGGAAGCGTTGACCCAGAAAGACTCCCCCCAGGCCCCTGTAACGGCTGCCCTCAGCCTGGCGTCTACAACGGCTTCCGCCCAGACCACCGCAGCCCCCGTCTGGAGCCCCCCCGCCCCCTCCCCTTCCTCCACCGCCACTGTCGCTGCCACCACCACCGCCACCACCACATCCGCCACCGCCACTCCTGCAAAGAAACAGCGCCCTCTGCTGCCAAAGGAGACGGCTCAGGCTGTGCAGCGCGCGGTCGTGTGGAATCCCACTAACAACAAGTTCCCCGCCTCCTTCAAGAAGGTGCACGTACAAAAGGTCCAGAGCCAGCAGCAGCAGCAGCATGGGGAGCAGCAGCAAGCAGCACCAGCACCTGCACCGGCCCAGGTCACGGCGCCGCTGCAGGCACACAGCCCGCAGCAGCCGCAGTCGCAGTCGCAGCAGCAGAACTCCTCGTCCAGCACCCGCTACCAGACCAGGCAGGCTGCTAAAGGTACATGCAGCTATGTACCGTAATAATAACAATACTAATAAAATGTTTTAGGATTAATAAAACACAATGAATAAAAAATAATAAAATAAAATGCTGGGCCGCTATAAAAGGCTTAAAAGAAGGCCTGCCGATAAAAATGGGTTGAAGGCCTGTTTTCACAGCAGAAAGCTTGCACACCTGCAGACACATCTAGACCAGCATAGGTTAAAGACATTCAGAGCGTATCTTACTCCCGTAATATGACTTGCTTGTATATGGGTGGATTGTGGTTGGGTTGGACAGAAGTAACAAAACACTCTAGCTTGCTAGTGCATTTTAGCACTACAGGCTTGACGATAAGTTTAGCTGCAGAATGTAGAGGAAGTAACATTGCTTTGATTTGGATGTAAAATAAACAATGAGCTCCTTCAAATTCTTTGTGTATTGTAAAATAGGTGATCATAAGATGATTAGCTCACCGGGTCAACTAGTCCATTTTAATTTCATGCTGTCTTGAATAGTGTTTTTGTATTTTATTTCCTCCAGCAGTGCAGCAGAAAGACTCCCCTCAGAGCACTTCAACGTCGTCTGCTACCCCTGCCACCGCTGGCGGATCATCCTCCCTCCTGACTGGAGACCTGCAGATTCCCACTGGCTCAGCCGATGTGGCTGCAGACATAGCCAAGTACACAAACAAAGTACGTTTCACCCGACCCTCTAATTACTAAATAAGTATGCTATACTTTATCCCGCTTATTACATGGCTACTTATTAAAGAAATCAATAATTTGACTGAAAATATAATAACAAAAAATGATTTCATTGATTTAAAAAGGATTTTATTGCTGCCGCAAAAAAAGTGTCAATTAGATTTTACGGTTGGAAATAGCGTCCATAGCAACGGTCTGTTATTCATAGCAGCGGTCTGCTGTTCAGAAATAACAGACCGTACAATGCCGTAATTGACCAATCAGAATCGAGTATTCAACAAAGCTGTGTAATCAATAAATGACTACCAACATGTTTCCAAATCGGAACTTGTCATGAATCAAGAACGTATGCAACAGCATAACTATTGTCTCCCTCATGGAGTCTAAAATGTGATTCCTTTCTGCACATCTTCTCAGATAATGGACACAATAAAAGGGACAATGACAGAGATCTACAACGACCTTTCCAAAAGTACATCAGGAAACACAATCGCAGAGGTCAGTACTCTGGTATCTACAGCGAACCAAACTATTTGTAATGCACTAAACATAAAGAGAAATGTTTGTGCCCTTTCCACAGTTCTCGTTAATCCATGGTTATGTTCTCACAGATACGACGGTTACGGATAGAGATAGAGAAGCTGCAGTGGTTACATCAGCAAGAGCTGTCTGAGATGAAGCACAATCTGGGTGAGGAGGCCACACACACACTACTGTCTGTCTTGTATCTGTGTGGTGATTTGTGGTGGAAGTTTGAATATTGGATTTTTTAACATAACCAGCATTTACAAAATAATGACTTTAGGTTATTAAACAATCTTTGTTTTGTTTTTTTGTTAAACATGAGATTTAGAAAAAGTGACGTTGATGTTTTTGTTATCGCCGCAGAGCTGACGATGGCGGAGATGCGTCAGAGTCTGGAGCAGGAGAGGGAGCGGCTTGTGACCGAGGTGAAGAAGCAGACGGAGTCGGAGAAGCAGCAGGCGGTGGACGAGACCAAGAAGAAACAATGGTGCGCCAACTGCCGGAAGGAGGCCATCTTCTACTGCTGCTGGAACACCAGCTACTGCGACTACCCCTGCCAGCAGGCCCACTGGCCGGAGCACATGAAGTCCTGCACTCAGTCAGGTCGGCCCAACTGTATGAACCTATTGTCACTTCTACTTTCCATCCATAACAAACTGTTTTTTTCTCTCTGCATAGTCGTAGCTTTACTCCGGGCAAATTCACAAATCTGAACGAGCATTGTAGTTGCTAGTTTTAACACATATGTTCCCGTTTGTCTCCATTCAAACAGCCACGGCTCCGCAGCAGGAACCCGAGACGGAGTCCACCTCGGATCCTACGGCAAAACCTACGACCCACCCCCCCGCAACGCAGACACTTCCCTCCGCCCCTGGGTCGATACCAGACAAAAACTCCTCCCCCCGATATTTGGAGAAAAGCAAGGACAGTGCTGCGGGAGTTACCATCACCTAATTAGACAATATGTACACACGTTTTTTTCCTTTTCAAAATGGCCGCCGCGGGCTCCACAAGAGGACAAGCGCAGTGTCTAAACGGAAGAAAAAAACGGTTAATTTCCCCATGTGTCTGCTTGGTGATTGAATATTTCAAAACATCCAATGACTCTGATTTTCACAAATGTATGTTAAGTTGGACTTCGTAACTCACTTAAAAATGTATGCTTGTATATTTTTTGGACAAGAAAAAAATATATTGATTTAATGGCTTTGTTACCAGCTCACTTCTGACCTAAGGAAGATTGTATCAAACTATCACATTCACTACGTGACATCAGTGCTGTTATGGTTAATGTTTTCAAAGTAGCCCAAATAAAAGTGCATACAACTTGTGAGGTGCCAATATATATTTTGAGTAATGTAACTGTAACTTTCATCCACTTTCTCATCTCCCAATGTCGTACAATAACATTTATATTATTGACTCATGTTTTCCAATGTTGTTCCTTTATATAAACCCTATTATAAAAACAATGTCAACATTTTAACTGTACAAAGCTTTTTTTGTAATAAGAAACATGAACAATATTTATAGTGTTATGATTTTTATGGGATGTTTCATCAAATCACATTTCTATGTGTCTAAAAGCAAAAAATGTTTAGGAGAAATGTTTACTTGAGATGAATGTCACCACACAGCGAAATCTATTCAACCTTAAAAACGGTGTTAAACATAGTCTTATAATGGGGTAAGCGGAAACTGTATTATTTGTGAGCATGTCTTTTTATATTTCGTCATGTTCTAGTTTACATATTGTACATAGATTAAATGAATTGGTGAAGTATAAAAATAAAACTGGGCAGAATGGCTCTGACTGTGTCAGGTTAGTGAAAGTATGTTATTCCGGTAATATATCAGTATACTATGGTTTTATCAAAGTAATTGTGGAAATTAAATGCATAGGTCAGTAGAGTTAGTACATATACAATATTAACGAGATGCGGTTGAACTAATATGTATTTTATAGGCCATCTTGGGCTTCACTCTCCCATCAGGGTAAACAAAAAACACAACACAGGGTCGGGATCAGTTCACGTGTGAACACGACTCTTCCCGCGAGACTTTGCGTACTCGGCTTTGGAAATGGAGGGCGATGCGAGCTAGCAACAGAAGACATTTGTGTGTTATCGGAAGTGTAACGTTTGTACTTAAGGTATGGGCTTCATTTAAGCGAATATTTCTGAAAAACACAGCCTAGTGACCCGTAGATGTGTTTTAAAATCCGTGTTTGCGGAGCAGTATTAGCTCACTGGAGCAACTCGGAATAGTTAGCCTTGCTACTGCGAACAATGCGCTCGCAACGAAGAGTAGTCTGGCGAAGGACGACGCGCTTCCCCATACCAAGACTTGTTGTGTTACTAGCTGTTTACTAGCTGTTTACCGGCTGTGAACTAGTCACCCGTGTGCTTTCCAGCTCGTATAGCGGCACCGCTAGCTCACGGAGGTAAACGGGTCACTTGCGATGGCGCCTGGCGGCCAGTGTTGTCACGCCAACCTCGTTGTGGAGACTACAGAGTGAGGCCTAGCTAACCTGGACTAACCTAAGGCCTAGCTAACCTGGACTAACCTAAGACCTAGCTAGCCTGGACTAACATAGGGCCTAGCTAACCTGGACTAACCTAAGACCTAGCTAGCCTGGACTTACCTAGGGCCTAGCTAACCGGGACCACAGTGGCTGTTGGGACTGTAGCTGGTGTTAGCCGAGGCTAGGGAAGGGACTGGACCAGACGGGTCCAGTTGTAGTCCTCCCAGGTCGACATCTTTCCCCCCTTTTATCTTTTTGAAATGATGGACTAAGGGGGCTTTTTTCTGTTCTTTGCATGTGAGATAACATGTTCTCAATGGCCCTGTCATCAAAATGTATGTATATAAAATGCACACATGGTTCACAAAAGACGACAGGACTTTTGTCAGTGTGACCGTTTCACTTCATAAATATTAGCCTAGCATATAACCAGCTTAGACAGGCTACAACAACGGTGGATCTATCTATCTATCTATCTATCTATCTATCTATCTATCTATCTATCTATCTATCTATCTATCTATCTATCTATCTACACACAATGAATTCATGCATATGAATTACAATGGATCTCTTCAAAACAACACAATGTGTTGTAAACCACAGAAATGGTTAATATATCCCTCTTATGAATGGATTCCCTTTCAGAAAATGTTTTTTAGCCCATTGTATTAATAAATTGGCAGTGCCTGTATGTAATTTATGTTGCTACACATCTCCACCTTTTGGCCTTTGGCATATTCAGAAGATAATTAGATTTGCATGTCAAAACTGAGCAACAAGTGATAATTTAACTACGTACACTAAGCATATTTTAATGCACACAATATAGGGCACAGCATGTATGTATGTATGTATATCAGATTTATTTCACTGCTATGTTAACACAACATGCCTTTTTATAATACCTCAGCTGCCATGGATGCCAGTCTGGACACGGAACAAGACAACATTGCTGGTGGTGATCACAATTCAGGTAGAACCAAATGTCTATTGATAAACGACAAAATGAAAAGAATCCACCATTTTACTTGACCAGGTAGAACTAGAACGAGGTAGAACCCTAGCTGGGAGCGAGAAAAGAGATTCACTTCATTTTCCCGTTCTGTAGAACAACAAGGTGAACACCAAATTGGGACATCAGAAGATGCAGACACGAATGCCCATCTGAACCTGTCCAAAAAGTCCTGGGGCTTCAGGCGGACAACTATAGCAAGGAGAGAGTTCATGGATGAAATAATTGACCTCGACCCGAGCCCCCCGCCCATTCGCAGGGGCAGGAGTCGCCGCAACCGGCAAACACCCCGGCCGGCTGAAGACCCCCAGCCCACCCCAAAACCATGCCGCTCGGCCAGTTCTGTTATAGACGACCTAGAATGGTCCGCTCCGTCCTCGCCTGTGGATGCGGCGGCCTCAGAGGCCACCACGGCAGGGGTGCTCGACCCCAGCTTATGGCAGGACTTTGGCTCTGCGTTCCACACTGCCTTCTCCCTACTCGGTGGGAATGAGGACACGCCCATGGACGTTACAGACCCCCTGCCGGGCCCAGACGATCCTCACCCCACTGACGCTAGTGAGGCCGGGGCCGAGGTATCCGAGACCGGAGTCGATGGTTCCGACAGCGTGGAAGCGGCTGAGGATCCCTCTGGGCCCGCTCTCATGGACGTTGCGGGGGATGAGAACCAGGAAGTGCTGTTGATCTCCAGCCAAGAAGATGACAGCGATAACCTGACCCTCATGCAGCTGAAGGAGCATCTGACGTCCAAAGGCCCGGCCCGCAAGGGAGGGAAAGGGAAGGCCCGGGGGAAAGGTAGAGGGAGAGGACGAGGTAGAGGGAGAGGTAAAGGGAGGGGGCGTGGGAGGGGCAGAGCAGTGGAACTGGAGTCCAGCACCGCAGAGGATGATGAGGAAGAGGATCGGACTCTAGTGAACCAGGAAGCGCGGCCACAGCTGCACGAACAACAAAAACTAGAAGGCAGTCCGGAGGTGGGTGTCGCGTTGGACAGTCCGACCAAACTTATCGACTCCGACTGTATAGTCTTGGACAGTGACTTGGACCAGCCAGCTGATGTCACCCAGGGCCAATATGACAATGCAGTAGAGGAGGGGAGAGCCGAGGAGGAGAGGGGCTATTCCAGTATTTCCGACAGCGAAGGGTACGACCCCAATGCCTTGTACTGCATCTGCCGTCAGAAGCACAACAAAAGGTACGTGTCAGTCTGTCTCACAAAAACAAAGGTTTTCACCTACCGTAAGCCCCTCCTTGCTACCATTCTTCCTCTTGTCTCCACGGCTCCTTCTAGGTTCATGATCTGCTGCGATGGCTGCCAGGAGTGGTTCCACGGAGACTGTGTTGGGATCGGCGAAGCACAGGGTCGTTGCATGAATAGGAGAGGAGAGGAGTACACCTGTCCTACCTGCACCAGCAAGAAACAAAGTTTACCGCTGCCTGACAATGTCCAGTCTGAAGACTTGCTGGAGAGTCCAGAAGTCCCGGCCAACTTGCCGGATGTCCTCGCACCCACAGCCTCTGCCGAAACAACAATAGAGGTCACCAAACCCCAGGAAAGCAAGGTAAGAGTGTATAGAGCCCACAGTGTCTTTTTGCCCACAGTGTATATTATTTTCTCTCCCTCATATTTTTTGGAGTTCTGTGTTTGTGAAACCACAGACAAGTAGGAATGTGGGAAATATATCTTGTGGTCTTAAGACCTATGACCTGTTCAGACATGGCATTTAAATTCCTAAAAGTACCATGATGGTTGTGAACAATGGAGAGGCCTTTAAGAGGCATGTGACCATATTGTTGACCTAAACCCCAGGTGGGACTGCAATCTATCTCGGAAGCTGTCTGGCAATAAGCTAGATATAAGATCCCCGCGCTGAACACGGCCTAAGACTGAACTATGCTTTCAGGGGGATGCTGAGGTGATGGCAGAGCAGTCCAAGCCAGAGCCTGATATCAAGACGGAGAGGGAAAGCTCACTTCCTCTCTGCATCGGCCCCGGATGCCCCAAACAGGCCTTGCAAGACTCTGTGTACTGTGGCACTGACTGTATCCTCCAGCATGCAGCTGTCACCATGAAGTCCCTCACTGGGACCAAGGAACCCAAGCCCAGAAGCCGACCACAGAGAAAAGCTGCCGCAAAGGTAAGGAATTAAACATCGAGTACAAACAGTTTCTCATTTTTGCTCCTTCTGTACTCGTCTGAGCTAATAAGGGTTTGATTCAACCCTACCACCCTCATGTCTTGATTCTTAATTATTTGTTGTTGTTTTCATAGGGTCAGAGGTTGGGTAGGGCGACTCAGAGTGCGGCAGAGCGACTAAAGGAAAGTGAAGAGGAGCAGGAAGGTGATGGGGCTCAGAAAGAGGCAGCGTCTCCCCTCGCCTGTGACCCCAGTTTCAGAGCAGTTGAGGCTGCTCCTGTTCCATCTTCTAAGTTGTGCATGGCCTGTAGGTATCATTCACTGCACATACACATCCAACATCTGGCACGCTCCCGTTCCTCCACTTTGAGTCAGTACAATCAAAAACAGGCCAACACCTCCTTGTATTCCCGGCAAGCGAACCCACACACCCACTCAGACACACACAAAACACTCAAAATGAGAGAAAAGATTTATTTATTTAGCAGAGGTCAGCAGTGGGTAAGTATGTTCGCTTTTTATTTTACTGTCTTTCTGTACACCCGGGCGCACCCAATTGTGTTGCAATTCAAGTTGCTCCAAACCACTTTTTCAACACGACGACACACAGAAGCTGTATGTTTGTGAACCACCCTGTACAGCGGGACTTGGAGTTGGTTTGAAACTACATTCGACACCATCAGCACTGCCACAGTCCTGCCAATGTACACACTACAATACAGTCCACACTACTACTGTACAATTCCTTTATTGAACAGTGAAGACAGACAGGGTAAACTGGAAGCACTTGAGATAGAACACGGCTCACCCTTACATAATGCAACAGCCTTTTTAGTTATCTATACATTTGAAAGGATTTTCTTTCAAATTTATCTTTAATTATTCTCTGTAAATTCAGGTAACCTTTAGTTGTCACACATGATCCTAAATGAACGGGTATACGACCTTGGGGTCCAGCAGTGTTTTCTCCACATTGTTGGTAGGGCAACCACTATTATTTCCTGCAAGCTTTTCTGCCGGTGGTTTCTGATAGCTCTATATATACAATTGTATATTCATCCGTTCGTAGGGCTGGGCAATATGGAGACATTTATTATTACGATAATTATGGTGAATTTTACTGATAAAAAACACTATATACTGCTTATGAATTCAAAATACCATTCTGAACAGTCTAAATGAGGATCATTACATTTAAGTATATGGAAGTTTAAAGTATGGTATCGGACTAAAACTAGTTTTACTTTCTCACTGACTTTTCAAACCTCATATTTTGATAATTGTAAGGGCATATCTTCTCATCGTAATGCATTTGATATAAAACTGGGTCGTTATCTTCATTTCATGACGAAACAATACCGACGATAAATGATAATATTTAATTATTGCCCAGCCCTGTCAGTTTGTGTACCTTTTTAGGTTTTGTACTCTCTACCTTCACTATACTTTCTAGCACACAATTCAATACCATACATTCAGTAATGATCTGCGACCTAACAGCTAGGTGGCCAACATTATTTGCTGGTGTCAACACACTTAAACCTACATTTTGTGAAGAAGTTAAGCAACTCCAGTTGTCCATAAATAGTGCCCATATATTCTCAACATTAGATAAAAAATCCTATGAGAAAGTATCCACTTCTGTATACACTCCCACAGAACATTTGAACAACCTCTGCAGAGAATACATGATGGATTACTTAACGTGTTGCATAGTAGTTGTTCTGAGGTAATAACCGGCCCTTGAGAAAGCTGAGCAAGTGTTCAGCTGTGACTCATTTCACAACTCCTGGTTACCACTGAAACTGCCCAGGGCTTGATGCTTGGGGATGTGGCAGTGAAACTATGTTGGTCGGATTTAGATATCGCTGCTGCTCACTGGGTTTTTTTTTTTTTGGGGGGGGGGTAAGGGTCAGCCATTTTAGGGTCCAGTTTTCTTTTTCTTATGCGTCTTCACATTTAGATTGCTGTGACATGCATAGCAAGAGTAACAAGGAGAACAAACTCACAAAGCAACATTTTGTCACATTCAAAAGGACACCTACGACCACTACACTCAATATCTGTATCAAAACGCTTTCGTTGTCCGTTAGAAACTGATGCGCCAATTCTTTCTGACTTAAGGAACAGCTCTTGGATACTACAGTGCAACTTGCAGTGCCTTAAGTCACTCATCCTTTTACACACACAAACACTGACACGCATATACAATGTTACTCTCTGGCCAGCCATCAAACCATAGGCCTGTCTGGAATAGCTTGGTATGAACTGGGTAGATTGGGGGGGGGGGGGGTGGGACTTCAAGAATGGATGACAAGCCATGGTGCTTCGGCCTCAGCCGTGGGACGGGAGGATTCACAAACCGGTCCCGAGGTTTCAACATGGCCAATGATGTCAGAGAGAGGCCTCCAGTGGCCTCCACCCAAAGAGCCATTGGTACCATTCCATGAAGACGCCTGGCAGTTGAAGAAGTAGCAGGCCTGAGTGAGTTATGTTCTCCATTCCTCAGCCCTTGTGGAACACAATGTACTTTTTGGGGCGGGGGCTGCAAAGGATTTATCATTTAGGATTCAGGATTCATGCATACATACAACCTCTATACATCATGGCAGTAATTACAGGAGCTGCCAGGGTTCAGTGGACAATAACACTTCTTTCTGAGGATGAAATAGCGTTTCTGTCACACCAGCAACATTTGGGGCAAAGGTTGGCCTTAGTTTTGAATTGCCCTCTCGCACAACTTGGCCAACAGCCAACGACCCACCCTGTACCAACAACTACATTAAACTCCCCCGGTCAGCTAAACCTAACTTCTCTTCCCCCAACCCGCTCACTTTGCTTCACAAGAGTTCATCTGTAGCACACCCGAGAAGTCAATGTTCATTAACATATAGATGGATAATAAGTGGCTTGCCTTGTCGAGC
The DNA here is from genome assembly GCA_027122575.1 of Merluccius polylepis. NCBI lineage: Eukaryota > Metazoa > Chordata > Actinopteri > Gadiformes > Merlucciidae > Merluccius > Merluccius polylepis. The sequence goes on along the minus strand of JAOPJH010000001.1, from coordinate 10,988,452 downwards.
AATATGGCGCATGCAATTTTTCCTACAGTCTTACAGGAGATGTGCACTTCAGAGAAGGCTGCAGAAGTCAACAGATTTTTGAGAATTTAGAAAACAAGATATGGCACATTCAAGGGAGCGGGACTGTAGTTGGCTCAGAGTCATCAAGGGTTATCTTGTTTTTTTATTTTTGTAAAATCATGGGTATGTCTCATGGGTTTAATCATGGATCTTATAATAAGAGAAAATATTTTGGGTAGATTACACTTTAGTAAAAACGAATAGCCAAACTACAATGCACATGGCATCTTACTTTACTTTTACTACATCATTTGCAGAGATACAACCTACACACATACGTGCATGCATACATACATACATACATACATACATACATACATACATACATACATACATACATACATACATACATACATACATACATAAGTGCATGCATACATACAGACGTACATGCATACATGCATACATACATCAGTGAAGACAACATCCCAAGAAGACCTTTTTTCCCTCTCCACCTAGGGTCTACATTCTGGTTTCCTTTTTTCTGGTACTTTTTTCCCAGGAATCGGGTCTCAGTCAGGGTCATATGTGGTCCTAGATCCGACGCATGTCGGATCTCAGGCCATGCAGCCACAGTGTGGACTGTCGGAAGGAACATTTGTGTGTTGTTTAGCTGCTGGCTCCTCCCCCTTCCACCCTCTGCACATTAATATTAGCTATAGATGCTAATACCTCATTTTTATGGACACTTGCAAATAGGATATTTCCCGTTGGATGGAAACAAATAGTTAACATTGTAAGTGACGTGTGGCTGTTCAGGGTACAGATCTGTGCACACGTTTGTCAGATATTGGTGTGTCAGACATTTACAAAAACTAGTGCAGGGCCCTTTCAAAACATGCCTGTTCGGAACGGGCCAATTGCTTGGGCTCCGGTATCGCTGCTTACAGCTTTCAAGAGAACCATTCATCCAACTTCACACCTGACATTGCCGGTTGTCGAGAAAATCGAACATACATGCATATATACATACATGCATACATTACATACATGCATGCATACATACATGCATATATTACATACATGCATGCATACATACATGCATACATTACATACATGCATGCATACATACATGCATGCATACATACATGCATACATTACATACATGCATGCATACATACATGCATATATTACATACATACATGCATACATACATGCATACATGTATACATCCAAATCTGGATCTGAACAAGAACATCTGATGCTAACAATGGGCCCTTAGAGTCCAGAGTTTACTGTTAACCTGTTGCGTATAGTCTAGCTGATTCAGTATTGCACATGGGTCGATATAGTACTGTATTTTTTATTTATTTTTGCTCAGTCAAATCTGTGCAAGATCTGCTTTCTCACATGACGCTTGACTTCTGCCCAGATTTACTGCCTTGTTCTCTCTCGATCTTAGTCAGACACGCACCGACTGGAAGCATACAAAGTGGTATTGCTTCAGTGTCTTCAGTAAAGGGGCCACGCACAAACAGGCACAGGCACACACAGGCATACGGAGATATTTTTGTGATACAACCTTTTTTTCACACACAGGCATACACAATGGTTTGTGGCTGTAGTGGAGTGAAATGGAGTAGGGGATCATTTGAAGTTTCTTTTTAACCAGGTGGCACATAAGACTGTTGGCTATACTTGAAGTTGGAGATGTTGGTCAACAGTCCAAACTGTGCCAGTGAATGTTTTGGGTCAGGTTCAAAACCCAGAACATTAACTGGCGCAGTTTGCCGTGTATTACACCCGAAACCTATGATTCACCTTACATGATACATTTTTTTAATGTATATATTATATGCAGATCTGTGAGAGAAATGGGTGTTTTGTCTGGTCGTCGTAACCAACCTTGAACCATTGTCATTTTCACAATTTTGTCTTCTATAAGATGTCTAGAGCATAAGCACCCTCTGCTGGCCAACTGAGTGATGTACAATCAAAAAACTCACCTGATATGAAAAACAATTCCCGCTTAAAGTGGGCAGCAAAATGATGTAGGCATATAATTATTTGTTCAGGTGTACATATGTGAGGCATTGCTAAAGATGATTTAGCACAACTTTAAAAAAAAGAAGTTATTTCAATTATTTATATTGTGTGTGTGTGTGCGTGTGTGTGTGATTCGAAAAGCCATCCATCAGCTAGTGAGTGAAATGCTCTGAAATGATCTTAGACTAGCTGTTGGGGAATCCATCTTGCCTGTCAATCATAGGCGTGTGAATGTAACACTTATCAAACAGAGGAAGGGGAGTTTTTTGTTTAGTTTCAATTTCTTGCTCTCTTCTGCACTCTCTTTACAACTCTCGAATCTTGCCTACAGCACCTTAAAGCCTTCATCAACCAACTTGCCTGTCCATTGCCATTGCCTTCCTATCAACCGTAGTTGATTCAATCATCAATCATCTATCCAGTCTTTAGCAAGGTTGTTGTTTTTGAGTCAATCTACGAATTTTACAACATACCCCTCACCCCCCGAACAGTCATAAGCATACTACCCCCAAAGAAAGTACAATTCAAAAGGATTTCTTGTGAATGTTTACTGAATATGAGTCTAGGGAGGTGTACTGACATTTGTTGAAGCATTCAGTTCAGATAAAAGATAGCATTGGGTCAGTTTGGGTCTGTTTCACATAACAGGACTGCACTTTCAACAAGCCGCCCCACCCACCGAGTCTTGCAGTGGCTGTGGTGGAGTTGGCCACAGCTCTCCAGATGGAGGGACCAGCACAGCATCACCACCTATTATCTTCACTAAAAAAGGATTTAGGGGATTTAGGGATTATACAGAATTAACTCAAGATGCAAGTAGCTTAACAATGATGAATATCATCAGTTTCATCCTGATTTTTCTTTCAATACCTGTAATATAGACTCTATACCCTGTCCAAATATCTTCTAATACCAGACAAATTACAGACCAATAACTATTATTTAAGTAGAAAACATCTTTGCACACAATGAACTGACCTTTGTCATCATGGGTCATTTAAGGAAAGTACCATATTCTATGATAGCAGTGTATTTGATTTCATATTCATAGCATACTTCAATTTACTGGGACATAATTACCTATAATTGCCATAATTACATAAGCCAATGTCGCTCTTTCTTTCTCTTTCTCTTTCAATTGCTCTTGCTCTTTCTCTTTCTCTCTTTCTCTCTCTCATATATATATATATATATATATATATATATGGAGGGGTCTGTAGCCTGTTCCAGAAAGCACATTTCAAAGTTTGCATGACATGGTGGACCAGGATTCATGGACATTGTAAATGTTCCATCAGACGTTAGATTAGACCTCTTTGAAATACTTCACGCCAGTTCTTCTTCCTTTGCTTTTCAAAACTTTCAACAACCTACCCGAACAACATCCTTTTTAAACGTCCCATCTCCAATGTCGTTCATTGTGGATTTTCACACTCACTGCTACAAACGTTACTATTTGTGACATTTTTGTTTGTGTGAGTTTTAATTCAGTACAAACATACACACAACAGAACAACCCAGAGGGCTGCGCTGACAATGGTAATACACAAGCACAAGAAACACATCGATTAAAAACAAAGACATGCACACTATTCCTTTAGTCATGAAGTGAAGTCTGGCAGAACCGGGCCCATGGCAATTCTATAGCCCCCAGTGCTGATGCCCCACTCCCTCAAACAGGCCATTGTGTCCCCGTTTTATTTTCTTGTCTCATTTTTCTTGGATCATATTTTAATAGGCTGTGGCCAAAATACCACACACAGATTTAAACAACCAAAATATGGATTTATACGTTGGATTTAAAACTGAGGGGAAAATGATATATAAATACTTTTGGTGTCTCTACGTCTTAACCGAAGTCCATAACATAGCTAGCTAGCAGTCGTGTATGGTACAATGGCATCATACTTTGCCTATAAAGGTCCTGGGATTGTGGGATTGTGATCTGAAGTGTGCTGTTGGTGTGTGTATGAGTGCACTTGTTAAAAGGCAGTCTGTAGCGGTATTGGATTAGCTTCTTATACCAGATCCCCATTAAGCCCTGCACACCCTTAAACCTTAGGGAGAACACTTGATTCCTCAGCAATGTGAACATGAATATGAAACACTACTTTGTTTGTTTTGGTGTGAACAGTGTCATCGGAACCTAGTGTGACCCAAACGGCCCACCTGAGACCACCTATGGTGCTCTCCATCATTATCTTGACTCAAGGAATGCAAGAAATACCAAATGAATGCATTGGGAAATCACACCTTGGATAACACTAAACATATTCAGAGGCTCAGTTTGTATGCAAACAGAAAGTTTATCCCTTCCCAAACAAACAACTGACAAACAGAAAGGTTGTTAGTGCCGGGTCAGAGAAGAGGGGTATCTTATTAAAACCACATAGTATGATATTTTTCAATGTCTTTTCAACAAATAATTTTCTTTATGGCGAGCTGAATGTCTGATATTTATTTAATTACATGCAAGGGCTCTTATGTTGAGTTGGAGGAGATACAGAATCCAAACAGATGATTGGTTTTGTGAGGCACGGGTTCCGCTATGTGAAGTGTACAAATATTAAGAAAGACGGGGAAATGTGTAGTTTGGCGGTCCACATATCAACAAAATAACTGATGTAATTATTTCTGAAATAAAAAAAGGGGTCATATTTACATTTGGCTTATTCTTATCATGGTGAATGTAAATGATTGGGCAGTACATGCCCAATGGTTTACTATGGTGTGTTTTAATCTTTGGTAAACCAGCCAAAAACAATCCAAAGTAGGCGACTCGAATAGGGAATCGCTCTATTTTGTATTGATAGCCTATTTTTTATGATCGGTCGTGCCTATGGTATAAAGTCGACCCCCGTGTAGTGAGGTCGCCTATCAGGTCGCCTTAACAACTGTCTAAAAATTAATATTCATCAGCAATCTAGAACCTTTGCCATTTCAAAATCTATTCATATATTTTAAAAATTGAGACATTTCCGGGGTTGTTCATAGTTTTTTTATTACAGTAAAGGTCTGCACATAATGTGTTTACATATTGGAACAAAGAAGTTTACCAAATGTAGTTGGATAATTGGATTTATTGGTTTAATTTGCTAAAGATTGACCATGCACATGATATCTGGCCCCCCTGTACAGATGTGCAGCGAATGCACATTTCCAAGCTGTCAATATTATGCACGCCAAACAGAGGCAGCTGTAGCATGTATTAAAGGTCATATTTTAATAAAGAAGCAGCTCTTTCAGAGCGAATGGAAAATCAGATCTATTTCTGTAGGGTGGAAAAAAACTTTCCCTCTCCTTTTGCATTGCATCCTTTTATGCCTTTATGTACTGAGCAGAGCAGTTTTGCAGGACTGCATTAAATATTTTTTCCAATTAGATATATATTGACACAAATGATACAGTCCACCGTTTGTCATCATCGAGTATGATCAGCATGGTGACTGTGTACAATAGTGTGCTTGTACTTGACTTCATCTTGGCACATCAAATGCAAAGTTATACCCTAGGGGCATTTTCTGGTCATGTGATTTTCAGAGCCAGCCTCGTGAGACCTTCCTGATCTCAGGGGTTCACATTCTGTTTCTGTCTGCAGATCAGTCTGGCCTCGAGCCTGTTGAAACAGCCTCTTCAAAAATAAAAAAAGATAGGTTCAATCAGCACTCTGGGGAGGGAGTTTCAGTTCATGACGAAGCAAGGAGCGCCGCAGTCTGCCGAATATGAAAAAAAAAACAATGACGCCGCCCAAGGAAAGTGTAGCAATCAAAACCGTTATAAAATGAATAATGATGTTAAAAGATGAACAGAAATCTGCATGCAAGAGCGTCACTTAAGCAGATGTTTTTGTTCAATTCTTCAATCAATTCTTGCCCAGCCAAGGCCAGGCTGATATTCATTGTTAAACTTAAACTTGAATATCTGGATGGCTCAGAGCTCCTTTTTATCTTTTCTGTAATGTACCTCTACAATTTTGGTGTCTTCTGAAGTTCCTCACACATGAACAGCCACATACCTGCTTACACCTTTAATCATGTAAAATTAAAGCAGAGCACCATAACAGATATTGTCAGTAACGCTCTATTTATAGTCGTCGTGAGCTTAATCTGAGCCCACTATGAGCACGACCAAGGCATTTATTTTCAACGTGCTGTCAGTAGTGATTATGTCGTCATAGCAACTGGCCGAAGCAGTAAACGGCAGTATACACAAAATATAAGCACACATACACATGAACTTAAAATGTAGAGGTCACACAACATAATTTTGTTTTCTTTCAAACAAGGATAAAAATAGATTACCGAAACATGTTAATTCCTGTGTTTACACGTATAAAGAAGTGGTCCGATTTAGTTATCGAGTGCGGCACTACAGAGGTTGAGATGTACTCGGCACATGGACGATCGCCAAGCGCACGTCGAGAAGCGGGAACTATAAATCTTGCCTAATCGTTGCCTGGTTTCTCGCTTCATTACCAGTGTAGACTCTGTACAGAGCCCTGGGCTCACATGTTCAGACAAACATGATTAATGTGGAGATAAATGCACACTGAGGGCACACCGTGCATGTGAGATTCACACAAAGAAATGTACCTATTAATGTATCCAATATCCCTACCACAGGGGACACCAAAGGTATAGAAAGGTTATCAAAGCCAAAACATGTATCCGTCCATTTACTTATATTTCATTTGGTAATACAATAATGATGCCATGATCACTCCAACCGTTCTAAGTGCCAGCTGTTCTGTTTTGGTTTTCCAGCAGCAAATAAGGACAGCGAAGCGTTAGAGGCCAAAGAGGAATCTGTACCTCCCGTGCCCCAGAAGCCCACCACCGCCACTTCCTCTTCTATACCCGTTGCCGACACGCCCCTGCCTCAAGGCAGCACCCAGGGCAAGACCCAAAAGCCACTGACCACCAGTGGCGTCTCCAAGAAACAACGGCTGGACTCGCCTCAGCACACACCCACCAACCTCCACAAACCGAGTGCGACCCCAGCCCCTGCGGCGCCTGGCCCTTCGTCCTCAAGGCTTCCCGTAATGCCGGCCCAGAAGCTGGGGTCGTTTGTCATACCCAAAAAGCAGCCGGCGCCTCCGCCGGCGCCCAGCCAGGGGCCAGACTCTGTAGCGGCCGCTGCCACCAACGAAACGCGGACTCTGCCTGTCGCGCCCGCCCCCATCGCCCCTTCCTCTCGCCCCTCCCAACCCAATAACCAGGTCAGGCAGAGCATCCAACGCTCCCTTGCCACCATCCTGTTCAAGAGGTGAGAACCACTTTTAAAAAATCAAAGTACACTCCAGGCAGATTGGTTTAGAACCCATAGTCTCCATGCAAGGACAGTTGTAGTGTTTACAGTTGAAGCTAAATATTCTGATCTTTGTGGAAATACACTTACTCTCCTCTTTAGGGTGACCGACTGTGAAGAGTTGGATATGTCCGAGAGTGACGTTGGCAAGCTCGTCACAAGCATTGAAATGGAGATGTTTGACATATTCCGCAACACGGACAGCAAGTACATGAACAAATACCGAACCATAATGTTCAACCTGAAAGATCCCAAAAACAAGGTCCGTAAAAAAAAAAGTTTTAATGTAAATGTTTAATAATGTTAATGTTTAATAATGTAATTTCCTTCTAATTATCGCTAGAATAGTAAGCATTGCATTGAATTTAATTCATGTTTTTGTTTACATCATTTAAGGGCATTTAAATGAGGCTCGCCATTTGTCAAACAAGCATAAGAGTATTTCATAACCTATAGGTGCCTCTTGCTCTCCGTCCCCTCAGGGTTTGCTGTTCCGGGTCATAGGTGGAGAGATCAGTCCTTTCAGGCTGGCCCGGATGAGCCAGAAGGACATGCAGGCCACCAAGGTTCCTGAACCAAGCGCCAAAGAAACCGCAGAGGTACCTTTAAACCCCCCCCCCTCCCCCCAACCCCTGAAAAACTCACAACATTTAAAGCAATGGCCACCTCCTATCAGTAGCGTTTAGTAGTAGAGGTGCTGGTGTGGTCATTATCGATGTATGCCCATCTCACTAGGTTTCTTGATACTGGTGCACTGGCAAGAGGAACAGATTCATAATGAGTTGCCATGAGCTACACTTGTCTGAAAAGGTTCTATAGAATAGCAGCAGCAGCAGCTAGTAAAGTTGTAATGACATTAAGATGAGGTCACATCACTAGAACCCAGGCTGATACCCGAACATTGAATATTAGTAGTCTGCTAGTGCATCTCCACACTCTTGTCACCTCTGTCAACTGTCGAAGTAAAAGACGAGTATAAAAGATTGGTACCATGAAATCACTTGAAGTCATTGATGTTGTGATAAAACAAGTGCATACAAATGCTCACCCGTTTCACCCGTATATATCCACTTTTGTAAAAATAGTTGAACTGTGTGTGTGTGTGCGTATATATATATATATATATGAAACACATCCGTCACCAGCAAAGCATACTCCTATGTCCTTTGATACCGATCAACACAAGCTTATGATTGAGATCTGTCTTGACGGTTGTGTACTCTGGTGCAGTGCTGTTTACCATTTGCTTTCTTAACATAGGTTGTAAAGGACACGGTTGTCAAAGCACCGCCATGTTCACTGCAGAAGCCGGATGCAGTGAAGGTTGATCTGCCCAGTCTGAGTACGCCCAAGACTGACAAACCCATGGTGCCTCCGTCTTTCATAATTATACTTACTTCATTTTTAGGGCTGGGCAATAATTCAATATTATTGTTTCTCGCCTTTGAATGGTCATGAAAGGCAGATATCGACTTATCGTGATACCCAAATTTATACTCTAAATTAATTATGAGGTTTGAAACATCTGTAAGAAAAAAAAACTAGTATTAGTCCAAGACCATACTTTACATTTCCATATACCGGTACCTCAATGTCATGACCCTCAGTTAGACTGTATAGAATGGTATTGTTAATTCATAAGCATATCTGGATAATCATTTTTCCATATCTGCCGGTCCTACTTATAATACACTGTATAGCTTATTTGCAAAACTAATACTGATATAATACTAATATAATACTATTTATATATAATGATATATATATTTACTAATATTGTCATTTTTGGTAATAATTATAGTGTGTGTGTTTGTGTTTTTGTCACATTAGGAGCAGAAGAGAAGTGTTGCGCCTATGGTCAAGTCCAGACTAACCCAGCCAAGTCAAATAGGTTCTGTCCCAGACATTCTCAGCTGTATGCTAAAGGACACGACTTCAGAGCACAAAACTCACCTGTTTGACCTGAAGTGCAAGATATGTACAGGTGAATAATCTGTTATAGTACATCATAGGACAGAGTTGTCACTGACACTGGTCTAGCCTCAGGACCCACATGTGTCATTATTCAGTAAGCCACGATCCAAAAATAAAACATTTATTTACCAATATTGCAGTAATCAACAATGCCTTCATGTACTGTTGCAGATATTGAGTGAATTGTATGTATTGGTTGCTATTGGTCCCACAACATTTTTTTTTCTAATCGCTGATGCTGAGCTTTCTAATTGAACAAACATTTCTGCCTATAGGTCAGATGCCAGAAGAGGAGGAGGAACCAGCACATAAGAGGTCGAAGGTTTCTGACCCGAGGGACAAGCGAGAATATGGGCGCCCCTCATACGGCAAACCGCAAGAGAACCCGTGGAGAAGCTGTGCTGGAGACGACTCCCCTCTGCAGGCCCCCCCCGACTCACCCGACACGGACTCCCCTCCGAACCCTCTGCTGGAGCCCTCATCCCGCCTTGTTATTGACTCTCCAGAGCTCGCCATCATGGAGTCTCCCGCCTCCCTGGTACTGGAGTCTCCGGCCTCGCCGCCGGTCCTAGAGTCCCCGGCATCGCCTGTCAGGGATTCCCCCGCGTCCCCAACTGCGGACGGCTTCAAGACGAGGCCGCCCGCCAGAGCGTACGCGCCTGTCGTCATTCCAGCGGTCTCTACTGTGACCATCACCAGACGGGACCCCCGTACGGCCGCCAACAGGTCCCCGTCCCTCTCCGCCGGAGCCCCTGGGCCAGGTTGCACCACTAAGAACCAAGCGGCGCCGTATGCTGCTATGAAAGTGGCTAGCTCTGGCCCGACCATGCCGCCAGCTGTGCCACTTCCCCCGCCACTGATGCCCAAGTCTATCCTGATGAAGCCCTCTCCATCGGCCGATCCCAGGCTCTACCAAACGTCTTCAAGGTATGTTGGAAGCTATGAGCCTAGAAATTAGCCATTCAATTAGCCACTAATCCCAACCTTAACCACACTAGGCCAGGTGTTTAACCAACTCTTTCCTCAACATAACCATCTCTAACCTAATATGTAAACATAACCTATTTCTAACCTCATACCTAAACTCGACCACTTAACCACGGGTGTATACCTAATTTCGCTGAACTATAGTCATTTTGACCATTTCAAACTTCATAAGGATGCTTATTGCACTTACTTCTGTCCTGTACTTCATGCACCTGAATTCCCCATCTAGGATTAACAAAGTACATATTATATTATCCTACATTGATTCTTGGGCCATGTAGCACTTCCCTTGATAGTGACAATGTTCATCCTTTTCAAAGACGTGTGCACCATTAGTCTATGTGATCGCCCCTGTGCTTATGTTTTCAGGAACATGAACTCCCATTCAACTGCTGATGGTGAAACGACTCAGTTCCTGGCCAATCAGACAATATTGTGGAAAGGCTTCCTAAATATGCTGAGTGTGGCCAAATTTATGACCAAGGGCTATGTGGTGACTGGATCTGGTGAAATCCTTAAAGCGGTATTTACGATATTCCATCCATGCTTCACTAGCCTCACATACTGTATGTTTCCATATCTCTTGACAGTTAAGGTTGACAGATAACTTAACTAAACACAGTGACTGCCTGTAGCTATCAAGTGTCAATCTAGTGGCACAGACTGACTTAAAATTTTGCTTGACTAACTGAAAAATTAACCACAAACACAAAAATTAAAAGCCATATTATTGTTGCAGTAGGCAAATCAAAGAAGAACACGGTTGCTATAGAGTCTCACTAGCATTAACTGTGCACTTAATTAACGATGGGTTGGGGTACAGGATATACGTTGTGTGTTTTTTATATTGTCAATAGCACTAGTTCACTATTCACTGCATTTAAAACAGTGCCATGAATTTGTGAGCTTAAATCAAAGCCAATATTTTCAAATACGCTTTTACTGATTTTATTTTAATGCAAATATACATTTATAATAAATATGAGTTATCGTCCTTTGTGCTATAGGAACTACCTGATACCATACAGATTGGTGGGCGGATCCTGCCTCAAACTGTATGGGATTATGTTGAGAGAGTGAAAACCTCAGTGACAAAGGCAAGTTATGTTTTGTTAATTTTTGTGTGGTTGCTTCTGAAATAATTTCTGATTGTATGTTGAACATTGACCTTTACAATCATTCCACTTATTTGTCGGATAGGAGCTTTGTGTGGTCCGCTTCCACCCTGCAACTGAAGAAGAAGAGGTGGCCTACGTGTCACTGTTCTCCTACTTCAGCAGCAGAAGGCGTTTTGGTGTGGTGGCTAACAGTAGCCGCAATGTTAAGGACATGTACCTTGTTCCAATCAGCGCGAAAGAGGCTGTCCCATCCATTTTGCAACCTCTTGAAGGAGCCGGTGTGTAAATACTTTTACTTGTAATGTTTTTGCAAATTGTGTGTTAAAAACATAACCAAATAAGGTTTATGTTTATTGCTTTAACTTCTAGCTAAAATGTTCTTAATCTCAACGTCACTTTGGATAAAATCATTTAAATTATTGTAAATGTAAATTGTATTTGTATTACCATTTATGTTTCCAAAGGACTTGAAAAGAACCGTCCCAACCTCCTTCTTGGACTTGCAATTGTTCAGAAACCTAAGCGGCCAGGATGCCTGCAACAAGAAAGTGAGGAGAAAAGACCCAAAGTTCAAATGTCCAAAGATCCCATGTGGATCCCAAAACCCCCAGTTCTTTATGGCTCTGACAAACCCGACATATTCCAACCCTATGACCCAGAAACCCCTATCACTGGTTCACCTCCTAGCTCCCCTGCTGCCTCTGGCACATTATCCATCCCATCCTTACCCATCCCGTCAAAATCCACAATTTCTCAGTTTTTGCCTTCAAACAGAGGGACACTCCCTGTTTCTACTTCAGCCCCTGTTTCTTCTAATCAATCTATCCTAACGGCTAATTCTGATGAAAATCCCACTGCAACTTCAGCTAATAAAACACCCTTGCAGACCATCTTAAAAAGCTTGTTTGGAAATAAGACTTCTGACACGGTGGCCCCTGCTGAGAGCAGCTCTGTAGTACCAACAGTCGGTGCTACAAAGCCTCTATATACATCTCAAACAACTCGCCCAATGGTAGATCCAATTGTTCAACAGTATGGGCAGAAATCTAAAATCAAAGCGATAGAGGAGGAGGAGGACCATGACTTTGATCGACCATATGATCCTGAGGAGGAGTATGATCCAGCAATGGGATATGGAGTTGCACAAACCGTCATGAAGGTTCCTACAGATCCCCCTGCACCATCCACATTTGCAGAGGATGATGTAGCTTATGATCCTGAAGATGAGAGTATGTTTGAAGATGTTAAAAAACATAATACCATAGCAAAGGGCCATATTCCAACCGCCACACCATGCCCAACATCAGCTTCAACTGAGGCCCCTACTCCAGTTTCCACTACAGACACCGCCCCTGTCCTGCAGAACCTCCCCACTGGCATTGTGGTCGTCTCTGCTGCAACGCTAACGGAGCAGCAGCGGATGCTTGAAGAACTAAATAAACAGATTGAGGAACAAAAAAGGCAGTTGAAGGAGCAAGAAGAGGCTCTGCGCCAACAGAGAGAGGCAGTGGGTATGTTCATGGCTCACTTTTCCGTTTCTGATACATTAATGTCTCCCCCTCAAAAGATTGTGCCTGCCACACCACTTCCTTCTCAGCAAAGTGGTATAGCGCAGTCCGGACAAAAGACTTCAGAGTCAACAGAAGGAAAGGAAAGCCTTACAAAGGCCATAAACAATCAGACTTTAGAAATTGTCAAAAAAGAAGAAACAAGTAGTATTCCTGAGTCCACAAATACATCATCTGCCATTATAGAACAAGATGAAACAGTTAAGGACACTGAACAATATTTTTCAGCTGGAGAGATTGAAGACTCTGATGTGGCTTATGATCCAGAGGATGAATCCCTCTTTAATGAAATGCAAGATGATATATTCCAAGGAGAGGGCACGAAGCCTCACGATGCCCTATTGTCCCGTTCAGGACATGGTTCCCCCCGAAAAGGGTCCCCTTCAAGTTCACATCGTGGTAGAAGACAACGGCAGTCACCTAAGAGGCGTAGTCGGCGAGAGAGAGACCATCGTGGAAGTCCTTCAAGAAGTGCTCAACAGCGATCACCATCTCATTCACGAAGACGAAAGGATAGAGAAAGGCACAGAAGAAGTGAAAGGGATCGGTCAAGACATGGCGCTCGGGACCAGTCTGAACGGCAGGGCCGCCATCGCAGAGAACGGGCCTCGCGGCGCCATTCAAGAGGACAAAGAGAATCCCCGTCTTCCAGAAAAAGAGATTCTGCATCACTTTCACCAAAACGCCAAATGGGAACTTCACCTCAGGTCCTTCAGGAATCACAAAAGTCAAGTGCTCAGAGTGATCCTCCTTTGGTTCCTGTTTCAGAACCACATGAGGGAATTAAACCATCCCATACCCCAGTTGCTATTCAAATGTACCATGACGAACCACCATTTCAATGTAACAAAGCTGCATTTACAGCTTCCGATTCACAGACCAACTCTCAAACACAGGCAAACTCTTCTGTGAATTGCAGTCCCTTTCTCAACGTCAAGCTTGAAAAGGAAGAGGGTCCACTATCTCTTAAACCTCTCAAATATGCAACCTGGCATCAACAGGGCATAACCACTACTACTCGACAGTTGCAAAATGAATTTGCTTTTAACAGCAAAATTGAAAGTCCTATCCCTCTAAGAGAACTGGAACCACCCACTCGGGATTCTCCCCAGAGCCCTGATCCAGAACCACAATTTGTTCAGCAAAGCAGCGTAGAGAAGGGAGATGCTAATTTGGTGATAAAAAAGGAAGAAGAGATGGTTGATGTTAGTGGTCAAACAGGGACAGGTATACAGATTGAAAGAAAAAGCATTGGTTCAAAACATTGTGATATTTTGAGCAAAGGTTTTACGGGTACTAACATGGGCTTGGAGATAAAGAATGCTCAACCAGATGTTAAGGTTCCACCGATGCACAATATTGCAAGCCTACGGGGGGATATGTCTAAAGTTGAGATGACAAACTTTGGAAATAACTTTGGCATTAGGGCTCCGGCACCAATTGACCAAGGGATTTTGGGAGTAAAGCAAAATATAATGGGGCCAGAAACTAATACGTCAGGGTCAATGATTAGTGGTCTTTGGCAGTTAATGGGTGGCCCAGACATGCAAGGCATTGGCTCAGACAGTTGGAAAACTGGAACAAACATGTCAGATGCAAGAATGAGAGTGCAAGGGGAAAATCCAGATATAATCAGTTCAGTGAATGTCATGAAGGATCCGAGCATAAGGGATCTAGATCCAAATGTACAGGGGCCCGGCTCACCAAGTGTAAACCCAGTAAGAGGGGTTCCAGCACGAGCTGTTACACATCCACATACGAGGGGATTAGATCCACTGAAGGTTCCAGACGTTGGAGGTAGGGATCTAGGAACTGATATTAGAGGGAGAGGTCAAGGTTGGAGTAGGTTTGGAGATTACAGTCCAAATAGAAGCCTTGCACCCCATATGACACATTCAAGTCCAAGTGTTAAAGATGAACGTCCCGATTTCAAATCTCAACATTCAGTTAAAAGATTCATTGAAGAGAGGCGAAGACCAGATCCAGAATCATATTCAATGAGTCAGAGTCAAAGCAGGGATGGTGCTGAGTCCAATGTAGGCCCAGGTGTCAACAATGACAGGCAGGGGCCACAAAGAGCTCTAGGTCCAGCAATGGAGAGACAAGGGCTCAGCTTTAGGGATGAAAGTAGTGGCAATAATATGTGTGGTGCAAGACAAGACAATCAAGGCCTGAGATCAAACCCCAGTGGGCTACAATTAAATGTTAAACAGGAAATGGGAGGGCCATATATAGGATCAGATGGTAACCCAGCCACACAAAGGCCAATAGGGGGTCCCTGCCCAGACATGCAGAATGAAAATAGAAATCAAGAGGTCATGAGGGGTCCAGGGCCAAATACCAGTGACCCTGGTTGGGAGGGGGGTTGGGGAGTGCATAACCCAATAGGCTTAGATGTGAGGGACGCATGGAAAGGGTCAGAGAGAAGAGGCTCAGATTTAGTCTTCAGTGGACATAATGTACAAGATGAATGGAGAAACAATGGGCCTAATAAAATGGAACATATGGAAATACCAAGGCCTGATAGAAGAGGACCAGATATGGATAACCAAGGGTCTGCTAGGGATCCAGCCTTCAGAGTACCAGGGCCCGACCAAGACCAGGGTACTAGGCCTGATTTGAGTGGGTTTGGTGGTCAACATTTCAAAGGGGCAAGATCTGATTATAAGGGACAATTACCAGAAAAAACTACATCAGAAATGGAGGGCCTTGGGCCTGATATGAGCAGATCAGGTTGTCTAGACATTAGAGAACCAGGGTCTAATAGGAGAGGTCCAGGTGTATGCCCAGGACCTGATGAGAAGGGGCTGGGAGGTCCACATTTCATGGGACCTGAAAATGATAGGTGGCCAGATTTTAGAGGAACAAGAACTGATCGGGGAGGGACAGATATGGAGGTTCCAGGACAGGATAGGAGAGGGATGGGGCGTCCACATTTCAGGGGCTCAGGGCCTGATAGAAGAGCATCAGATATGGAGGGCCTAGGACCTGATAGAAGAAGGGGAGGAGGTCCAGATTTCAGGGGCACAAGGTCAGCTCGGAGAGGAGCACATAGGGATAGCCCAGGACCAGATAGAAAAGGGCCAGGAGGTTCACATTTCAGAGGGCCAGGACCTGATAGGAGAGAGGCCGATATAGAAGGTCTCGGGACTGCTATGAGAGATAGGGACTACGAACCAGGTCGTGATGGAAAAGGGTCAGATATGGATGGACCAGGGCTTGATAGGAGAGGCAGGGGAGGTCCACATTTCAGGGGGTCAGGACCTGATAGGAGGGGACAAGATTTGGAAGGCCAAGGACCTGACAAGACCGGGTCGGACAGGGAGGGCCCAGGGTCTGATAGGAGAGGGCCAAGGGGTCCAGATTTTAGGAGGTCACGGCCTTATAGGAGTCGACCAGATTTGGAGGGTCCAGGGCCTGGTTGGAGAGGGATGGAAGGTAGGAGAGGGCGAGACAAAGAGGGTTTATCAGTTGATAAATCAGGACCTAAAGTAGAAGGGACAGACCTCACAGGAATGCCACTTGATGGCCAAAGAATAGATATAGAGAATCCAGGACCTGATGTGACCAGGATTGAAGGTCCAAAATTCAGTAGGCCAGAGCCTGATAGGAGAGGTAGACCGGGGCCAGACTTCAGAGGCCATGGGCTTGAAAAAAGTGTTCCACGTATTGAATGTGAGCCTGTTATGAGAGGACCAGGCAATATAGATTGCAGGGAACAGGAACTGGAACCTGATAGGAAGAGACCAAGACGACCAGATGGTAGAAGTCTAGGACATGAAATGAGAGGGCCAGATATGGAGTGTACAGAACCGGAAATGGAGGACTATGGTCCTCGTATGAGAGCGTCACCTGGCCCAAATTTTAGGGGGCCAGGGCCTGACAGGAGAGGGCCAGGTGACCCAGATTCTGAGGGAACAGAATTCAGAGGACCAGGGCCGGATAAAAGATTCATTGCTGATCCAGACTTCATGGAACCAGGGTCCGATGGTCCAGACTTCAGGGGACTATGGCTTGATAGGAGAGGGTCAGATGGTCCTGATTTCAGGGAATCAGGGCCTGATTGGAGAGGGCCGGGTGGTCCAGATTTCAGGGGGACAAGGTCTGATGGGAGGGGGCCAGTTGGTCCAGATTTCAGTGAAGCAAGAGGGCCAGGAGGTCCTGACCTCATCAGACCAGGTCCTAATAGGAGAGGTGCAGGTGGTCCAGACTTTATGGGACCAGGGCCTGAAGAGAGAGGGCCAAGTGGTCCAGATTTCAGGAGACCAGGACCTGATAGAAAAGGGCCTGGTGGACCAGATTTCAGGGAACCAGGGCCTGATAGGAGAGGGCCAGATTTCCCAGACTCCATGGGTCCAGATCCTGATAGGAGAGGTTCTGGTGGTCCAGACTTCATGGGACCAGGGCCTGATGGGAGAGGGCCAGGTGGTCCAGATTTCAGGAGACCAGCACCCGATAGAAGAGGGCCAGATGGGCCAAACTTCAGAGAACCAGGGCCTGATAGGAGAGGGCCAGGTGGGCCAGACTTCAGGGGACCAGGGCCTGATAGGAGAGGTCCACGCGGGCCAGACTTCAGGGGACCCGGTCCTGATAGGAGAGGGCCAGATGGTCCAGATTTTGGGGGACCAGGGCCTGATGGGAGAGGGCCCGGTGGGCCAGACGGGCCAGACTTCAGGGGACCAGGGCCTGATAGGAGAGGGCCAGGTGGTCCAGACTTCAGGGGACCCGGTCCTGAAATGAGAGGGCCAGGTGGTCCAGATTATGGGGGACCAGGACCTGATGGGAGAGGGCCAGGTGGGCCAGACTTAAGGGGACCCAGTCCTGAAGGGAGAGGGCCAGGCGGGCCAGACTTCAGGGGACCTGGTCCTGATAGAAGAGTATCAGGTGGTCCTGACTTCAGGGGACCCAGTCCTGATGGGAGAGGGACATGTGGGCCAGAGTTCAGAGGACCCCGGCCTGATAGGAGAGGGCCTGGTGGTCCAGATTTCAGGGGACCCAGTCCTGATGGGAGAGGGCCAGGTGGTCCAGACTGCAGGGGACCTGGTCCTGATAGGAGAGGGCCAGGTGGGCCAGACTTCAGGGGACCTAGTCCTGATGGGAGAGGGCCAGGTGGTCCAGACTTCAGGGGACCAGGGCCTGATAGGAGAGGGCCAGCTGGTTCAGATTTTGGTGGACCTGGTCCTGATAGAAGAGGGCCTGGTGGTTCAGACTTCAGGGGACCCAGTCTTGATAGGAGAGGGCCAGGTGGTCCAGACTTAAGGGGACCTAGTCCTGATAGGAGAGGGCCTGGTGGTTCAGATTTTGGGGGACCCGGTCCTAATAGGAGGGGGCCAGGTGGGCCAGATTTTGGGGGACCAGGGCCTAATGGGAGAGGGCCAGGCAGGCCAGACTTCAGGGGACCCGGTCCTGATAGGAGAGGGCCAGGTGGGCCGGACTTCAGGGGACCCGGTCCCGATAGGAGAGGGCCAGGTGGACCAGACTTCAGGGGACCCGGTCCCGATAGGAGAGGGCCAGGTGGGCCAGACTTCAGGGGACCCGGTCCTGATATGAGAGATCCATGTGGACCAGACTTCAGGGGACCCGGTCCTGATAGGAGAGGACCAGGAGGGACAGAATTCAGGGGAAGTGGTCCTGATAGGAGAGGGCCAGGTGGTTCAGACTTCATAGAGCCAGGGCAAGAAAGGAGAGGAGGGGGCCCCGGATCTGGTAGTGGACTAGAAGTTTCACATTTTGAAGACTCCAGGAGTAGTGGAAATGAAGACTTAAGTGGAACATGGCCAAACCAAGAATCCTGTAGTGGACCAGGGCCTTATAGAGGAGGGCAAAATATGGAGGGGCCATATAGAGGTGAAGTTGACAGAAGTGGACATGTTGGTGGAGCTCCAAATATTCGAGGACGAGGCCCAAATATAGAGGATTGGCAGCACGACCTACGTGAATCAAGGCCTGAGGGTTCTGACAATGAATACCATGGCCCACGTGGAACAGGCAGTGGACCAGGCTTCAGGGGGGAATTCAGAGGTCCAAATTTGGAGGACCCATGGCCTAATAGGAGGGGACCAGAGAGGAATCAGGGTATCTCCGGGAGATGTTTTGATATGTCCGTTCATGACCGTAAAGGTCCAGACTTAAGGAATCAAACCATGGAAAGCCTGAGGCCTGATAAGGGACCAGTATCTGAACGAGAAAGTGAAGGTCTGGTAACCAGACCAGAGACCAAAGGTCCACCGTCACAGGGCAACAGGGGTTTGGATCCAAGAGGTCCTGAGTCAGATTTCAACAAAGATATACAAGGGGCAGGTATGAGGGGATCACCAGGTCTAAAGTTGAGGGACCCAGGACTAAACCCTCAACCGGCAGTACCTGAAATGAAAAGTTTAGGTTCACCCCTCACCAAAACCTTGAGTCCAACTGCAGACACAGGAGGCCTCCCTCATCTTCATTTTGAAAGCCCACATAATCAATCAGCAAACAGACTTTTGAAACATAAAACACCTCTACTACCTACTCCTACAGGTCTCATTCGCCATCCAAACCGTTTAATACACAAACCCAATGCTTTTGTTCATGGAAGAGACTGGAATAGAACACCTGTTGGCATAAGCAGAGGAACTGGGGAAGAAATTAAGAAAGAGGACAACCAAAACGATCAACTCAAAGGCCCTTTTTTATGTGAAACGGACTCTGATAAGGTTTCTAAAAAGACTGGTGAAGAGCCAGTCGAGAAAAAGGCAACAGAATGACATGTATGCCATCCCCATGGACAGTAAGGGAACTAGATATCACAAGATCTAAGTAGGAATGCAATGGCAAATCCCAATAAATGTCATGGTCCTACACACATTTGAATGGTTGAATGTATTGTTCATAGTTGTAGTCATTGCATTGAAACATCATTGTAATATTGTAAAAACCAATGTAAATGGTCAGACTCTTTTTTCAATATGCTCATATATGTAGATATGCTCATGAGTATATTTTAGTTTTGAATGTGCTTTTTTTTAAAAGTTAATATGCTCTTCATTCTTTGTCTGAATTCATATTTGTTTCAGATTTGATGTTGCTTCTTGCAGATTTGATGTAGCTTACTAAGAGTAAATTAAATTTCCAGTTATGTGTTCATTAAGAAAGGCAACAAGATATTTTATATGTTCTCAACACAGCCATAGTTTCAGGAGAGTAGCCCTGATCTGGTGTACACATTTAACTCAACAAATAATGTTTTCATTTTCTTTTTTTGATATTGAATTCATTAAAGTGTAAACAAATTTAAATTGATTTGAATGTTTTAATTATACTATTATCTCCCTCCCTCCTTTTATTTATTTATGTGTAT
>JAOPJH010000001.1:10933979-10946733 GCA_027122575.1 Merluccius polylepis | reverse complement strand
GGGGGGGGGGGGGGGGGGGGGGGGGGGGGGGGGGCGGGGCGCCCGGCCCCCCCCCCGCGGCTCGGCACTGGGGGGGCGGCGCGTGGGGGGTGGTGGGGGGAAAGGACCCTAGGAGGGGACCAAACCAAAGTGGGCTGGGACGTTGCAAAAAAAAAAAGATGTCTAGCCTATAGGAGTTCAGCACAAGAGGCAACCTTCACTATGAGCAAAACATGGTGGGAAGTAGGCCTGCATTGTGTTGCATAATAATAATAATCATAGTAATAATTCATTGCATTTATATAGCACTTTTCAAGATACCCAAAGTGCTTTACATGTGTGTGTGTGTGTGTGTTTGGGGGGGGTTATGATGACATCTCAGCCACTACCACCTGGGTGATGCACACTGGCAGCCAGTAGGCGCCATAAGGCTCACCACACACTGGCTCTGTGGAGAGGTGAAGTATGATGCCATCCAATTAGAGACCAAGGATGATTAGTTGGCCCAAATGTTGGGAATGTGGCCCAGACACCCCCGACTAGTGATGACCACAGGGAGTGGCCATCACTAGTAGCCTATTCAAGTGACAAACAAGATTGATCTACTGATCTTAACTGACGTCCATATATGGGCATAGTCCTCACAACAATGTCAATTATGAAAGCGTGTGAAATTTCTTCAACATTTTATTTGTAATATTTCAACAGGAAAGGTGTAGCTTGTAGAGGTCATTCAGGACCGTGCCCTGACAAACAGCAAGACCCCGCTCTTCAAATCGGTTTATGTTCGTCGTCCCCCACTTTGCACCTTCTGCACCGTACAGATGGACCCGGGTAATGTCCCGCTAATCCTGAGAAGTATTTCCTCCACATACACCTCAAGTTTAAAAGCCCCTATTTGGGTGAGTGTACTGCTTTACATTTGACGCCACCTGTGTCAGTATCTCAAGTCATTAACCAAGTCAAACGCAGCCACAAGAATAGGTAACAAAAGCTGATATCTACTGCAGGATTTACCTGAGAATTGCAATTAATTATCTAGGAATAAATTTGGGCTTTGGCAAAACATCTCATAGACTATTTTTGTTTTATAAAGTTAATAAAATCATTAATAGCCAGCCACATAGCATTAATATACAACATACTGAAATGTCAACCAAAGCATTGCA
Organism: Merluccius polylepis; assembly: GCA_027122575.1. Taxonomy (NCBI): domain Eukaryota; kingdom Metazoa; phylum Chordata; class Actinopteri; order Gadiformes; family Merlucciidae; genus Merluccius; species Merluccius polylepis. Next base: position 10,945,585 of record JAOPJH010000001.1, on the reverse strand, counting down.
TACACCGCCAAGACATACATACAATCAACCAGTCAATTATATTTTTGGCAAAGTGTTCAATTTTCGCTTCCCAACTGTGCACCAAAACATATAAACTGTGCAACATTCTAAGGGGAATGACATTCAATTATTTCCCCCCTTTGACAGCGGGTTTAACACAAATACAAACCAATTGATTTTTCTACCAAATAAAGTACAGTTCAATTACTCAGCATTTCAGTGCAAATAACCATCTTCAGTTGCAGAAGTAGTGCTGAACTGCAATACACATTTTTTTTTCCATTTCATTCACATTTTTCTTCTTTCAGAGAAAACTACAATTAACCGACAATAAGTATAACGCTCAATAATTTCGTAGGGATATCAAATATTAGTTCTTATTATTGTTGTCCCAGTGATTGGTCTCTTGGTTGGAACTTGTAGGACAGCCATGTAGCAACAGTACTTCAGTATTTTATTTTTTTTAACAAAGAGAAACGTAACAACCGCCCCTTAACAAGGAAAACATAAGACTAGAAAGAACCTTAATATATATATCATTTCACTTCATTCGATTTGTTTTAATTTAAGCTCAACTATGCGATTTTTCATTGAAACAACCTAATGTCCACCAGCAGTCTGCTATATTCATGAGTTCTCATCCTGGCCTGAGGCGGGCTGCTGGTTCGACTCCACGTCCATCGCCTCGCAGCCCCTCCCGTTAGTCTGCTCGTCGCCGTGTTTCTCCACACCCGGCGGCGAGCCGCTCGGCGCCTTCGCCGGCGTCTTTTCCCCCTCTGTCACAAAGTCAGTCCTGGGGATTTTCTCCTCCCTCCCAGAGGGACGAGAGGGAGAGTACTTGGAGGGGCCCTCCGGCTTGGTCTTGGGGCCTGCTGACGGGCTCGTATGCATGGGAATAGCACTCGGGACCGCTTTCTCCTCCGTCTGCCCGTTGGCCGAGTCCGTGGCTAGAGTGCCGCTTCGCGCCACCTTGCCGTCCTCTCGCTCCTCCTTCGCTTTCCTCTCAGACCCTTTAGTACCGACCGTCTCCTGTGCCATGTCCTGTTCACGGGCATCTCTGCACTCCCGGTGGACATTTGTCCTGACGGGACTGACTGACTGGTCCATTGGATCATCCTCCTCCTCCTCCTCCCCCTCCTCCTCGTCGTCGTCACCGTCATCTTCATCATCATTACCAGCATCCTCATTCTCAACAGCGTCACCATTACCGTTGTCTACCAATATAACCTCCGCAGTCCCATTCTCCACAGTCCCGGCCTCGGGTTTAGACTCGGACTCGGCCCCAGAGGGCCTGACTTTGTCTCCACCCGCCGTCTTATCGCTCTTCTTATGAGCTTCTGCAGCATTATCTGCTCTCGCCGGCGCCTCCTCTTTCTGGGCGCCGCCCGCTGCTTCGCCATCCTTGCCTTTCCCCCGCGAAGAATGATCCTCCTTCCCGTCGCCATTGCCAACCGGGTCAGGCCTCTTCTCGGGTTTCTTGAACTGCTTCACGACCTTCCGGGGGCACCACACGAACTTGTCCTTGGGCTCAAAGTGCAGATAGGCGAAGCGCACCAGCTCCTGGCGCTTCGGCTTGTCCAGCACGGCAAACAGGAAGTAGTCGAGGACGCTGCGCTTGATGCTGCCCAAGCTCTTCTTCACCAGCGTCTCCTCCAGGAAGAAACGCACCAGCGGGGCCTGGTAGGAGGGGGGCGGGGGAATAAGAAGAAGAAAAAATGGATTCACTTAAGTATGATGATTTTTTGGGGGGATTTTTTATAGATCAGTTATATGGCCATTATCTTTAACATTATCTTTACCGATTCCTTTTATGCCTGAATCGATTTTTTTCTTATTTTTTAACAGAATGTTTGTTTTAACATTAAATCATTTAATGTGTATGCACTGGATTTAAATGCATACAAGAAGTGCGCTACATCAACAGTAGCATGTAACCTTCCCTTCAACCCTCCCAGTATAGCGATCAAGACTGTCTGACATGTGATGTGCATCGTTGTTTGGGAAATAGGCCTCATAGTTTACAGTCTCTTGAAGTGTATGATTCAACTTTTTCCCATGGTCTCGTGTTGAAAACGTAAACAAAAGAAATGCCATCCCTACCTGGTAGTGGTCAAAGCCCAGCACCCCCAGGCTCTTCAGGATGCGCGTGATACGGAGGTTGTTGTGCATGTTCCTGGTACAAACGAGGCCAAACACAGCATGAATTTACATTTGAAAAACAGCACTGTCAGTGTTGAACTGTGAATGAGGTAATATCTTAAAAACTAAATGACGCCATTCATCATCACAACAGCTGCTAAGACAAGTGCTTGTTATATACAACTTAATTGGAATAATGGTAAAGATAACGGCCCTATAACTGAGCTATACAATTAGTAGAAACATACCGCTCAAGGTTTGCAAAGCGTTCCTTCCAGTTGTCAGCACGTTTGACTTCGCCTGTCTCTCTGTTGACCAACTGGATGCCATAAAACCCCAGCATGAGTTCATAGGACTCAACGAGTCTCCCCTTGGCCTCGTCGCTCTTCTTAAATGCCTAAAAACCCAAATTATGGATTCAATTATTGATGAGATCATTTAAAATATTTTGTTAGGACAGAAACTGAATCATTGACCAACATCATCCAACATGTCATGCCAAACACAGTACCATGCTAAACTCAAAGATGGTCCGTGTGATATATAGGGTGTTCATCACAATATTTGTGCCAGGAATTATGTACACGATAGTTCAAATTGTAACCGATGCCTAAACAAATATAAACGACCACTCACATCAATCTCCTTCTTGGTAAGTTCTGAAGCCATGTAGTTCACTCCCGGTTCCCTTAGTGGAAACAGCCTGACAAAGTAACGACAAGAGATTACTGGCTAGTCGACAAACTACATAATAACAATACCAATACTAGAAATGTTGGGAGGACTCAAATACAATGACCTACACCACCGACTACAATTATGCAACACTGAATTGCAAAGTTGGAACCATTGAAATAACGAAAGGTACAATCAACGCATTATTTATAGGAACCTTTGGGAAGTATTATTATTATTACTACTTCAACATCACGATCAGCTAGTGGGTCCATCAAAGCTAATCTGAGATAAATATTAAAAACTAATCTTCCAGAATATTAAATGTGGTTCAGGCAGCCAGTCCAATTATCCTGGTGGATATAGTTGTAGATGTCGGCAACTCAATTATTGCAGAAACATTTTTTTTATTCCAATTGTTTCCATTCTCTAACCCCCATCTAATTTAATGTTGCCTGCTGCACTACATGCCGAAACATCATAAGCAAGCTAACTTTAAATTGAATTTATATTTCAATTCAACGATCATTTATTCAAATAAAAGGATTTGTACAGACAAAATCACAAATCAAAACTTAATAATAAATAATAGTTCATAGTTCAATATTACCATTGGATGTATGAATGCACTCTCTCGAGCTTCTTGTAGTCAGTCTTCCATTCTTTATGAAAAGATTCAATGTAGACTTCTACAAATTAAGCCACAACAAAATAATTAAACCTTTGACAATTATTAAACATAGCACTTTTGAACCCATTCAAATTGAATTCTGCGAGTTACCATCAGGAGCAGAAGGAAACTGGTTGAGATAAAATTTGAGATTGTTCATTTTGTCCTCTGAACACTCGTCATCCGTAAGGTTCTGCAACGACATTACAAACAGGCAGATAAACATGAATAATTATCATTATTATCGCTTGTTATCGACATGATGGTTGAGTTTTATTTGGGTTATGACTTACTGGATACCCCCGCCTGTAGTTCTGCATGTCCTTCGCCGCTCTCATATTTCTGGAGGTATGAGGCCATGGCTGGAAATAGTTGAATTATGATACAATGAGCGCAGACACCAACAGGGCAGAAAACATACGCAGACATAGAAGCATACGCTCGCCATCTTTATAAGCCATCAACATGGAGTCAACATCAGCAAGGTAAACCTGGAGCCTACATCTGATGGACGGCAGCCAAGGTACTGGAGCCCAGGCCATGCTGGCCCTGACACAGGACCCTGACGCAGGACCCTCACTCAGGACCCTGACACAGGACCCTGGCTCAGGACCCTGACACAGGACCCTGACACAGGACCCTCACGTTCACGTCTGACCGTGAAGGGACACACGTTAAAGCTCAATACGTGCTCCTCCCTGGCTATGGGGGTAACTCGCCAGTCTAATCCGACATGCAAATGATAACGATACAAAAATTAAATTGATTAAAAATTAAAATAAATCAACCTTAATGTTTACCAGGCGAACAGGATCCGCGGCCAGTAGTGCAATGTGGGCGCGCGGAGGGGGATTTATTTTCGGGCCACATTGAATAAGATGGTCGTCACCCCGCGACGGTTGGAAAGTCATATTAACAGCCATTTATTGAGGTTTGGTGGCTGGTCCTAAGTAATGGTGCTAATAACAGCGTAATGTCACGGCTAAGCACCCCCCCCCCCGCCTAAAGCTAGGCATGGACCCTGGTCCACACTAGACCCAGACCAGGACCGGCCTGCCGTATAAACCGGCTACCATAACAACCAAACCCCCTTACGGAAAGTGAGCTAACGCCCGGAAGCTAGCATGCTAGCCGGAAGCTAGCATGCTAGCCCGCCATCCCCGGTGAGGATGCGGGTCGGTGCCCGCTGCACCTGGCTGCCATGACGGCCACCACGGCTCAATTGCATTTCTCGGAAATAAAAAAAAAGGGCGACGGGTCGTACGTACCAACGCCCAGGTTTTGTTTTTATCCTGGCGGCGGGCCGGCCTCCCCGCGGTCTGCTGCTCCTCTCCGTCGCTCTCCGTGTCCCACGTCGAGTCGTACTCGCACACGTAGTCGTCCTCCATCATGGATACGCGGCTAGCGGCGCGCGGGGCTCCAGGCGGCGTAGCGACTACCGCGGAAAACCGGGGCAAAAACTCTCGGCTTTTACCCCCTCCTCCACCACCGCGACCCGGCCTCCTAGTGTCCTCACCGGCAGCCCGCCAGCAGCCTTTCCGACATCCTCTCCTCTCACGTCGGCATAGCGCGAAACCGGTGATGGTGGTGATGGTGCTGCGCCGGGGAGAGTCCCGCCCACTTTCGGTCACGACCACGCCCACTTTGGCCCCGGCCCCGCCCACTTTGAACATATGAAAACATTTGGTATGGGTGTTCATGGAGTAACAACGTGAGGATGGTTATGTGGTTTGGGGGACTTGATATCATCAGAAACACGATGACAACAAAAATCCACTTCCTCCAGAATAAGACTGGTGTTTAGAGGTTATAATGACATCACTTTAATTATGAAATCCACTGTAGGTGGACAGTTGGTGCCCTGTTTTTAATGATCTTATGTTATATTAGTAACCCATATTATTATGTTTATTATCCCCTGTTTTTCCACTGCATCTTATAGTCCACTACATAGGTAAGACAGTTATTTTGCTGTTGTGTCAAGTTGTGAACGTCTTGTAGGCTTGCTGGCTCTGCTGCTCACCTCTCGCTGCTCACAATGTGTGATTTTCACTCATCTAACTATATATGAATTTATATCTATAATATAATATGCCTAGAAAGAATAATATAAACACTGGGAAGACTATGACCGACATAAGGTAAAAAATGATCCATGCGACCTATGGTCCCTATGCACTTGAGGACCTGGAGGGCAACACAAATAGACATACACATAGCCATCATTCATCATTCAATTCAAACTGGCTCCAAAAGGATGGTCCTCCTATTTCCCACCTACTCACTCACTCACTCACTCACTCACTCACTCACTCACTCACTCACTCACTCACTCACTCACTCACTCATCGTCAGGTGACAGTGAACAGCTTTCATCAATGAACTAGATGATCCTATAGTGTGGAGTTTATGATATAGGATATATCCTGTATCATATCAATATATCGATCATATCAATTGACTGTTATTATTAATATCTGACATATTTGTTAGCTGTAAATAGGATCCAGTGTTATCGCATGAAATTGAATGATGAGTGGCCAGTAGATTGCGTTTCTATTTTTGTCTTTAGTTACTGTGGAAACTGAAGGGATGTGTAGGCATCCAGGATTTGCTGTAGCGTCTAACTGCTACATGCCGCTGTTGCTCTGCAATGGGTAACAGACTAACAGTGTATGTAACAGTTATTTTCAAGGACTGTTAAAAGAAAATAGGGGGGGGGGGGTATTTTGTGGCAAAGCTGTATATACATACTCACCTGTGTTGGCTTGACAATGGGTTGGCTCATCTAATTTAAATAAACAAATAAAAAAGGGCCATATATTAAAAAAAGTATTGCTTCATTTGACTAGAATCCTATGCACTTTAGCTACATTTTATGTTACAGTGCGTTATAATGTTACGGTTTCTATCATCTATATATTTTTATCCAGTGTAATACAAGCAACATGAAAGTTTTTAGAGCTCATACCAGACTGGCGTTTTTAGTTTTTCTGCACCCACAGAAACGGTCACAAAACCATCAATACCTTTAGGCCTTTGGACCCAATAACAGAGACTATTACAGACCAAGTTCAACTTCTTTATTCATCAAATGCACTACAAAACAGCCAGTAGCAGCCATTGCTGGCAAAATTTAATTCTTGTGTTCCAAGCTCTCCTCAACAAGGCAGGTATGATAAACAAGTAAGGTTAAAAATACAAAATGGTATCAAAAAAGAGTAGTAATAATAATAATACAAGTATTTTAAAAGTAAGTGTGTAAAAAGAATCTACAGACAATTTGTGGTGCAGTAGAATGGTACAGTGTCGACATCCCATTTAGCACAGTGTGTGCAATGTCTGACTATAAAGTGATGTAAGAATAGACATATAAATGTCAGAATATGTCAGTGTGTGTGTGGTGGGAGGAAAATGTGTGTAGGAGGTAGGGCTGGGCAATATATCGATATTATATCGATATCGTGATAGAGACTAGATATTGTCTTAGATTTTGGATATCGTAATATCGTAATATACCGTAAGTGTAAGTGTCTTTTCTGTGGTTTTAAAGGCTGCATTACAGTAAAGTGATATCGCCCAGCCCAGAGTATAATGACAGAGTTCAAGAGTTTAAAATACACCTAGCATCGCCACCTGTGTGTACACTGTCTGTATATTGTCATGCATTAGTTATCTAGTGACTTTTTCCAGCTCCAATGTGATATCTTCGATCCCAGCTCTGTTTATTACTGAATTCATTTTACTTTCCCTGCTTTCTGTTTGGCTTGTTGTTGCACTATTTCTATCACCATAAGCACACACACTGTGCTTTATGTTTATTGCATTACATAAATGTGAAGTTATGTGAACTGCTAAGAGACACAAATGGCCTTTATTCAAACACTGGAGGCGATGTTTTTGGAGACTTGAAGCCCTGCATGTGAGTTTATGCGATTTACACAAATGATAGGTCATGTTGAATGTTTTGTTGCTTATTTTAGCCATCTCTCTTCCTCACTGTTCGCTTTGGAGGATCTGCTGTGGATGTCAGGTAAAGTGCATCTGTACTGCACTGTTTGTACTTAATCCCAGGAGGCTATCGATCGGGTTTAAGCTTAGTACTGAAGTGACAGTATGTCAAACCGTATGTCCTCGATAGTGGCTAATGGTTGTTTTTGTTCATTGTGTGCTATTTAAAAAACATGCTATACTAGCTCTCTGTTAAATCCAATACAATGTGATATACTTTATCATCTTGGACGTCTTCGCTTCATGGATGTGGGGGGAGATGCCTTCAGGCAAATAATTTCACTGTTTCTGCTTCATTCCCTCCCCTCATTTCTACATCTGCGTGTGCATCATACATTGAGATTCACATTACAGACATCAAAGAAATAGGTTTTGGATTAAAAAGACGAGAGGACATGGCGTGCTGAACCAAAATCTGTTACGCAGTTTTACCTGAACGACACTGAGCTGTGCTCATGATATTACTAAATGTAGCATGATGCACTATGATGTGCTATTCACATCATATCTTCTAACGTTGATATCAGGAGTATATAAATGCAACTGTGACACTTTTTACCTTGTTAGTTTGAATGATGAAATGATAATGAATTTCAGAATGAATAGGGGAAATTACCAAAAATAAAGACAAGATAGGCTATGTTTGATTGAGCAGCACGTTTGACTCAAAAGAGGAAGCAAACCACCATTGGCAAAAACACTGAACAGATCTATATTAATGAGAGCCTTTCGTGACCTTTAGCGCTCATCCTGACTTCGTTAAGTCAGGTTAAGGTAACCTTGGCAACCTGACTAGCCGTTCACCTGGATGCCAATGAAAGCTGTGATGTGGAGTAACGGTTAACTTAGTGCATGAGCGTACTCTGTTATCAACCAAGATGAAGGCTAATCTATGCAAATTGCAACTGGAACTTCATTGTGTTCATTGACCCACTTAAAGTCAAGACCGCTGATGAATGACGGTTCATGCAGCGCACAACACAGCCATCAACATGGCGTTAGGGCTAGCATAAGCTCTACTGTGAGATAGATGGATCTCCAACCAGATCTCAATAGAAAAGCCATTTGCTGTTGCTGCCGGTCCAAATGGATGGCTGTTGCTGCCCATCGTTTTTTTTTGTTTTTAGATTGGATTAGATCAGATTCAACTTTATTGTCATTATGCTGAGTACACCAAGCCAATGGAATGCAGTAAGCAAAAGTGCAAATGTAGTATTATTTACAGATTTGCAGGAAATGAAGCCTATAAGGGATACAGCAGTGCTACAGCAAAGTAATGCTATATCTTACAATATCCTACAGTGATGGACAGTGTGGACTTACAATATACAAAAGAGAGTGCAAATGTAAGGTTGTAGCCTACATACGAACAGCATGTGCACATTTGGCAATTGCAGAGTAAGGAAACATGTACAGTTGGTTATATGCAAATGTGGTATATGCAAATGTGTCTTTTTTTGTATTAGATTAGTTTTTTTGTTATGTTAATGCAAATTCCAGTTTGAATAAGGCTGTTTAAAAAATGATATAAATGTTGAATGATTATTTTTGGCCGGAAAAAAGACAATTTGTGCTCTCGTGTTGTAGAATAAATGAAGACCGGCTCAACATGGCCGCCCTCCAAGCATCAATCCAACTTCACGCTGCTCGCTGGCCAGGGTAACCATGGCAACCAGCATCACCTACACTATTGGGCCGACTTTATGCAAGCATCCGGAGTAGATTGATTTACCTTATAAGCAAGCCTACTTATGCATGCTTGAACATACAGACACAAAGGGATAACAAAAGCAGATGCTGCTGATATGAACACTGTTATTTAGCCTGTTTTTGCTCTATTTTGGAATCGTGGATAACCTTTAATAAAAGAAGATGCTTAACGATGAGAGCAAAATTATCAAATGTATCACTAGGTAAAACAAAATGTGATGCAGATCACCGTCACATTTGGGGAAAAGTAGGCCTATCACATGGGCTATTACATAATCCTAAACATAGCCTGCTTTTGCTTGATCAAAAATGGGTAGGCCTATAGCCTGCTTTGTTCAGTTTATCATCACGAATTAATTGGCATTGGAGTGTGCTTCCGTGAATAAAACCAAAAAAAACGAAATGTATTTTTAGGCAGCTTACAGGTTCCTGAACCCCCTTGCGTTTGGAGAGGCGCAATTACGCAGCGTGACGTTGACCTGTCTCTCAGTAAGCTATAAGCCAGTTCACATCGATTATGAACTGTTTAAACAACTAATTGACAGCGTTGGCCTCTAGTTCCTCACCTGCTACGCGCATGCGAGTAGATGAGGGGGGGGGGATGTGTGACAAAAACAGATGCCCGAAAGCACGGGTCTAAATTACGCACAAAAAAAATGCTCTCGTTTACGAAAGGATTTACATCGAGAAGAGAGAGAGCAAATGACGACATGAACTAAGCTTTCAGCTCATCTGAAAAAAAACAAAAAACAACAACACATGGATGATGATGATGGCTCAGTGTAAACGCAACAGGCTGCAAGACATTAGTCGTGGGAGGTCTGGGTGCGCAGTGCGCGTGTGTGCGCGCGCGCACGGACGCGTGTGTGTGGACACCAGTACCACCACCACCACCGACCACCGCCGCCGCCGACCACCACCTGTAACTGTACCTGTAAACTGTAACTGTAGCCGTTTGTGCTCCCCACCATCTCCATCATCACGGCGGGGCTGAGGAGGATGAAGAAGCAGAACGTGCGCACGCTGTCCCTGATCCTGTGCATGCTCTCCTACCTGCTGGTGGGCGCCGCCGTGTTCGACGCGCTGGAGTCCGAGGCGGAGAGCTCGCGCCGCCGCGCGCTGGACCAGCGGCGCGGCGAGATGCGCCGGAAGTACCGCTTCTCCGAGGACGACTACCGGGAGATCGAGCGCGTGGTGCTGCAGGCGGAGCCGCACCGCGCCGGGACGCAGTGGAAATTCGCCGGCTCGTTCTACTTCGCCATCACGGTCATCACGACCATCGGTGAGTTGAGAGGTTGCATTGTTGTTGTTGTTGTTGTTGTTGTTGTTTTTATTGGGCAACGACATACAAAATATATAGAGACATACACAATATATATACAAAAGCGTACTGCAACAGTGGTTTACACTTCTTAATATATAGAGACATACAAAATATATAGACATAAAAAAGCGCACTGCAACAGTTGTTTATACTTCTTAATATATAGAGACATACAAAATATATAGACATACAAAATATACCACTGCAACAGTGGTTTACACTTCTTACAGTAATATATAGACATACAAAATATATAGACATGCAAAAGCGCACTGCAACAGTGGTTTACACTTAAACTACGTTTAAGGGAAACGCACATACAGGCCACCAATATGAAACACACGTTGACACTAAACGTGTGTCTTTGCCAGCATTATGGGTTACTACAGCTTCCATCCACTTCCATCTCTCTTCCTCATCCTCATGAAGGTTATGGCCACGCGGCTCCGGGCACCGACGCCGGGAAGGTCTTCTGCATGTTCTACGCCGTGCTGGGCATCCCTCTCACCTTGGTCATGTTTCAAAGCCTGGGCGAGCGGATGAACACCTTCGTGCGCTACCTCCTGCGCAAGGCCAAGCAGTGCCTGGGCTTCCGGCGCGTCCAGGTGTCCATGGAGAACATGGTGTTCGTGGGCTTCCTGTCCTGCGTCGGCACGCTGTGCGTGGGCGCCTCCGCCTTCTCCCACTTCGAGGGCTGGAGCTTCTTCCACGCCTACTACTACTGCTTCATCACGCTCACCACCATCGGCTTCGGGGACTTCGTGGCGCTGCAGAAGCAGGGCGACCTCCAGGAGAGGACCCCCTACGTGGCCTTCAGCTTCATGTACATCCTGGTGGGCCTGACCGTCATCGGGGCCTTCCTCAACCTGGTGGTGCTGCGCTTCCTCACCATGAACACCGAGGACGAGCGGCGCGACGCCCAGGAGCGGGCCTCCCTCAAGCGGGACCGGGGCCTGCTGCTGGGGCCGCCGCCGTCGCCCTCCCTCGGCCCCCCCCGCGGCCCTCTGGGCCCCGCCCCCCTCCCCACCGCCCCCCCGGGGGGGGGTGAACAAGGTCCATTGTGGTCAAAGTCATCCT
>JAOPJH010000001.1:10552115-10566185 GCA_027122575.1 Merluccius polylepis | reverse complement strand
TCCTCCTCCTCCTCCTCCTCCTCCTCACCCCCCACCACCACCACATGTATACAATGAGGGTTCAGCAACCTCTCAACTCCAGCTTCCCACCACTTACGCCCACGCCGCTCAATCATGTCGGTACTCTGGCGGCATGGCGACGGGCGGGCCAACGAGTTGATATCTCGGGAAGATGCCAGCGCAAGTAAACCAGCGCGGCCGGTGTTGATATCACGATACGGACGGAAGGGATAACATCGGATAGGGCCTACATCCTGCCGCCCCCAGAACCTGGTCTCAAACGGCCCCGGCTGAGGACGCGCCAGTTTGTCACCTTCCCATGCGGCTGCGTTTTTGTATCCCTTTTTCATATCCCTGTGAGAATATTTGAGAACACTTGTGCTTCCCCTTACAGGTTTGATTAAATGTAATTAAACAGATAATCGTTCAATGTCGGCGGCGGTTTGTGCGTATCCTGTTAGGCCTGCATAATGGAGTGGTCCGGGATTGGAGGTGAAGTGGAACCGGGGGCTCTCCCTTTTTTTTTCCCACTCCGAAAACCTCACTAAGTTAATAAGCCCACACAAATCCAGTTTCAATTGAAAAAAAAAAAAATTCTATTGGCGTATTCAGTGCCGTCTTCAATGCCGTATTCAGCGCTGTCTTCTATGCCGTATTCAGCGCTGTCTTCTATGCGTGGCAAGCGACAAGACAAATTGTGTGAATGCAGGTGAGGTCACAGATTTGCTCAGGCCTGGAAAGGAGATTAAGAGACCTCCTCCTGTATTGCCTTGAAGCACTGCACAAACGTTCTCTTGACAGCACCTGCAAAGACGGTCTAGACACTGAAATAAATGTAGCTCTGAGTCTTGACCCATAACAGTGTTTGAATGGCTTTCCGGGATGCCGACGCGTTCCTATAGTAAAGAGGAAAGCAAAAAAGATATCCAGACTATAATATAGTCTGGATATCTTTTCTTTACTTTCCTCTTTTACTTTCCTCGAATATTACTCCTCGCTATTACCGGTACTTTTCTCTTGAATATAGGAATGGCCTAATAAAAATAATAAAAACAGTAACAGAGTAAGAGATGTGTCTCACTCTTTCTGTTGCTGTTGTTGACATCTCTTTCTTTCTTCTATTATTTGTCTTTATTTGTTTCGCCTGCAGTGTTTCCGCTTATTTATTCACAATGTCCTTCTGAAATGCTGCCTATTCAGGCATCCAGTCTCAATCTAATATCTACACAAAGCGCTGCCTGCTGAGGAGCATCCGTCTAGGCAGGTTTTGAAGGCAGCGTAGACGTATTGGTCCAAATATCCCACAATGCGGTGCGCCCGCTCCACCGCTCCCACAAGAACAAAAACGATGGCGAGCAACAGCCTTGAGTTCATATACAAATAAGTTATATTTACTTTTTTAACCTACGATTTGTTTTCTACCGAGAAATCGACACGTTGTACGCCCTCTTGTGGTATACAAGTTAATATATGTGCGCTCCGGAGAAATGGTACACAAAACATACATTGTTGGTTAATATCATTTTTATCGGTTAAATTCTTAATGGCTATTAATCGATTAATGATTAATCGTTAACATCCCTATAATGATTGTTACTGACGGACGTCACCTGTCGGTATTTAGGCAACGTCATGACGTCATGATGCATTGCTGCCTTGGGAGAGGCCAACCCAGAATTTTTGCTCTGTGGCAAACAAAAGTTTATGATACTCACGCGTTTTGTTCAGCAAGATAATCTTCACCAATGAACACTACTTTTATGACTTTTGAAGCGTAAATGCAATCGCCAGACACGTAAAAGCTTCAAAATTCACGAGTGGGGTATTTACTGATGTATTTTATGTCATAGACCAAAACGTGTCAAATCTCTTAAGCTTGTTAACCACAGACCTTATTTCAGCCATCTACCTGAAATAAGGCCTGCCTGCCTGAAACCCATTCAAAAAACCCATCGACTCCGAGACGAGGGAACCAGAAGTGCCAAAATGCTAACGGACTTCCGAGTTTTAGGACTCATTCCTGCACCTCTCTATCCAGGCTCCTTTACAGGCAACTTCATACTACAACACTGCCTCCATAGGGCACTGCCTCGCTAGGCAGCAAGGCAGCAAGGCAGCAAGGCAGCAAGGCAGCAAGGCAGCAAGGCAGCATGGCAGCAAGGCAGCTGCCTTTGGTTTGGGACACAGCCCATGTGTCCATCCGTCCCCTCTATATCACTACATAGTGATCTGGTTGCGTGGGTTTGCGACTCACGCCGACGCTCTGGGTTTGACTAATTGGGGCTGACAGGCACTGATCACAAACTAGTGACAAAGGACTGCTCCCACTGATTATTAGCAGCAGGTAATAAAGCCAGGCGTGACGAGCAGAACAAGAGGAGATTTACTCCACACTACGCCATTGTGCCGTTCACTGAGCAGAGAGAAAATGGAAATATGTTGTAAACAAAATATCAAATGATATTGGAAAAAATCCAATACTAATAAGCAATTGCTGCCATTGTGTGATTTGACTCTATTCTATTTCATTTTATAAATGTATTCATTATTATAATATTATTTTAATGTAGGTGTTATTGTAATCCAGGACTTTTAATACATGCACAGCTAAGGCAAAGCTTTCTGTCAATCATTCACAGTCGATTGACAGCTAAATACCCAATGTCTTGTCTAACAGTGGCAGGGACACGGTTTGCAAGATAACCTATGACAAATGGTTTCTGTGCGTGAATGTTGTGAATGTGTTTAAGTGAATACGAGTGTAGTGGTGCATGTGTGTGGGTGCACACGCCGCACTCTTCTCTCCTTATGTGTGTGTGCTGCGCTCTTCTCACTGTGTGCGTGCGCGCGTGCATGCGCACCGCATTCCTCCCTCTGTACCGGCTGCTGATAGGACGAGAGGCGGGAGATGGCGTACGTCTTGGTTCCTGCGTGTGGCTGACCTGCATGTAATTAGCGAAGTCATATTTTTAACTGATACTGCGTAAAAGCCAGCTTAAGGAGCCGTAGCTGCCCTATTTATACCCCAGGGGTGAACGGGCTGTACCACTACAGAGGGGGATTTCCTCTCTGAACTAAACTAAGCTTGCCTTAGGCCATACCAATGAGGATCCGCGGGGATTAACCCTGCATACATTAGAGCCACTTCCTCGTCTGCTCGCCTACATCTCCCACCGTTCGCCACACCTGTATTCTTAGCTCCTGACTCCAAGCATGAAATCCATACCAATCCATACTCATTGTTACCCAATACATTCTGCCATGTCATTTTTCTTGTCTCACCTCGTTGAATGAGCAACACGTGCCGCCCCCCGGGCATGGCAGGCGTATTCAATGACGGGGACACTTTGGCGATAGTGCTGACGTTGGCAGTGAACCCTGGCCCGACTTTGTGCATCCATGTCTATCCTGGTGCACCTCTGAGATTTGTTTGTGTCTCATAGAGATCCTGTATTCAACGTTTCAGCACTGTGCCAGCGCTGGAGTAAGGTCTGGCTGAACCCACTATCACTCTGGTATAGGGGGCAAAAAAACACTCTGTCTTGTTTGTATTTCCTTAAACCAATCCCAAAATAGTGAGAAAAAAAAAGTGTCAAACGTTATTTTAAACATATTTTGCTGTATATCTTTACAACCATTCACAGAAACAACCAAGCAAGCCTGCCTTATTTGCATGATCCAAATCTTCGTCAAAACTTGCCATTTTCGGCGGCACGTAGCGACGGGGACTTTGAAAACAGTAACAGGCAGATAGCGGATGGGGAGGAGAATGGCGACTGAGATAGGCTCATACCAACAGAGTCAGACGTGTGTGTGTGTGTGTGTGTGTTAATAGAGCTGATAATAGTTGTAAAATCCTCCATAAACTAATGTTCAGCATTAATGCACCTATATGTCTGTATTCTAGCCCGTGTTGCTTGGCAACCATGTTGCTGTCTCGCGGAACTATATTGTTTGGCGGAAGAATGATGATTCGTTTTCAATAAACGATCGCATGTTATGTCGCCGTGTGTTGTGCAGTCTTACTAGGCGGTCTATAGTAACCATGTTACTATAACCATGTGATCGCGTCGTGCCTAACAACGCCCCCTATCCGTTTTAAAATCACTGTAAACACCGGCCTTTCGTGGCTCATTGATTAAATTCGGTGCCAAAGCCCAGCCAGGCTCGCTTGCGCCTGACCGTACACTGGGAAGGGTTGCTGGCTCATCCTCTTTAAGAATTTGTCAGGGCCCTGAAGACTGAGCTGGCCTCTTGCCCAATAAGCTACTGCCCGTATCACCCTGGCCCATTATCAGCTTAGAGTGGCTCACTGTCGACTAGGCCACCGCACGGGGCAAGTAGTACTCCTCATCTCCTCCTCCTCCGCCTCCTCCTCCGAATCGTCTCTTCCCTCTTGTTTTGTTTTGTCCGTCTGTCTGTTCGTCCGTCTGTCTGTCTGTCTGTCCGGCTATCCGTCCATCTGTCGGTCTGCCCAGCCGCCTGTTTACGGTTAGGGTCGGCTTCTTCGTCCGATGAAGGGCATCCTATCGCCCGGCTCCGTCCTATGTGCCCTGCTCCCTCCCGCCCGCCTCATTCTCTCCCATTTCCCCCTCTCCTCTTTGGTCGGATTTCAACACATTTATGCTGCCTCAGACGTCCACCACAGATGGCCCCGCTCGGGGTTGAAACACGAGCCGATACCGAATACTTCGCTACGCATGGGAAAGAAAAACCAACAGACAAAAAAAAAAAAAAAAAGCCTTCTCATTGAAACAAGCAGGGAGTCATGGGGGCAGACATTGGGAGGTGGGTGGGGGGTCCAGGGTACCGTGACGATAGTGGTCACTTCCATACACATACGCACACAGATCTGACGATCTCCGTATGTGATGTGAGATGTTTGCTTTTTCCTTGACCTTTGATGTCACCCCGACTAGTTCGCCGCTGCACCGAGCTACTGAATGTAGCTTGACTCATTTGACCTTTCTGCCGCATGGCCTGCCACTCTTATTGACAGCTTAAATAGCACAAAGCCAGAGGGTGGGCGAGAGACAGACAGAACGAGAGAGAGATAGACAGAGAGAGAGAGAGAGAGAGAGAGAGAGAGAGAGAGAGAGAGACTAAAGTAGCACTCATATATGTATTTATTCACATTTTGTGGTCAATTCAATTTTCTACACCAGATACATGCATTGTGTCACTCAACGTTCCCGGTGACTCATTGTGTCTAATACAACAGTTGACGTGTGCTAATTTATGTGACGGGATCAATAACTGTCATATTGCATATCCATGAGTTGGAGCCACACAAGGTTGTTGTGTTCTTCAGAGGGGTAATGTGTTTTTAATTCATATGTAGCTTGTTTACTCGTTTAATAAAAAAAGGTCATGCATTGACACAGAAATAGTAATCATTTCAATTTAACCTCAGTGTTTCCCCCGCCTTTTTTTTAGAATTAGAATTAGAAATTATCTCTTTGTTTTATTTAAAACATATGCCTCAATTGTTACATTGTCATTATTGCCATTGGACAAATATTGTGGGAAAATACTGACCGCAAAATAGTGTTCTGCTATAAAAAACATGATGATACTGTAGGTGGCATTAGCTCATGAATGGCTTTAGACTAAATGTAGGAAGCATAAAGAGAAAAAGTAACACAAACAAAGTGACTTAATAATAGAAAGTAGCCGACATATTGTATGGAACAGAAGCAGCAGTATTATGAAACCCAGACGATGGGATGGCTTAAAATTGCAGACTAAAAACTGTTAGTTCATAGTGCGCTTGCATGCTGTTTCTTGTGATGTTATATTGCTATACCATAATGTATGAGACCATTTCTGTGTGCGTGCACCAGAGTCCTACTGGAGTCAGTGATCACACTCTCACCATCAGCACCATGCTGGAAAACATCGTAGGGGAATCACTGAACCTTCTTGTGTTAATAAAAATAATAATTAAAATATCAATGATATCATGATGATGATATCAATATTGTGCTTTCTGCAACAGCATATCTTGTTCAATTAGTTATTACATAACTTTAATTTAACTGTTGTGTGCACTAATGAAATTGAGAGAAAACAATGTGTCCATAATTTCATTAATAAGAATAAAACCAGCTGCAGACTGCAGTGTGTAATTTAATAAATGAAACATATTGATTAATAAAAACATATTCTAATTGTACATCAAATATATGTGGGTTATTCTCAGTTAGTTGGTGAGATTGGGTTAAAGAATAAGGCTGACATATCAGTTACCACGGTTTTTGCAATCATCTTGCCAATTATCTGAGATCTGATCTATTATATCAAATGTATATCATTGCCACCCGCAACCTTTAAAAAGTAATTTCATAGTTGTCTTTGTACCCACTGTTTTAGGTGATGTGGCGTTGAATGCCTAACACACTTTAAACACAAATTCCACAAATGACAGAACAGAAAGTTGTGGGTGGTGTAAGATTAAATGTTAGATGTGAAAGTGGAAGAGAAGATTTGAAAGTTCATACTACCAACGCAGCACCTAAACAACTTGCATGTGGTCTCTGAATATAATTGGAACGTGAATTTAGATAAATTCTCTTTTTTACCCTGACAGGCATTCGCAGTATTTATTTTCACGCAATTAAATTAACTTTGTGTTTTATTTCATTAAGTTCAACCGGCAACACAAGAGCACACTGTGCAGGCATGTAGTGCAAATGTCTAATTATAATTATAAATAATATAAAGTCTACATTTATTTTATAAGATTTTTTAAGATTCCAACTATATTTTATTGTTAAAAGAAATACAGACAAACCTGCTCAGCTTGTGACTGAGTATAATAACTAGGGAGTACATTTTGCCATATCATGCTCTCTGTTGTAATGATCATCACATAGTATTACTACATAGTAACAGAGTTAGTCCCGGTAACCCTATTTCTTTGTAAAGGTACCGGCGTACTTCCAACCACAAACCGATTGTTATTCTGTCATTATTTCCAGCACACTCATATTGTACACTTGCAAACTCATAAACACTGTGTCTCGCAAGAGCAGGAACTGTACAGATATTGTTTCCCCGGCTGTTTGACTTGTATTGACCGATCGCTGACGTAAACCCAGAATGTAGGCTATGTTACCGACTGAAATATTACATTTGGACTCATGATCTATAAATCACAAAGTATTCTAGATTTTAAAATAGATTAAACTTTTTTTTTTTCCTTTTTTCACTCCAGGCTAATTTCATTTCCACAAAACAAAACAAAACAAAACAAAATGTGTATGGTGCCTATATCAGACAATGGATATAGCTCTAGTCAACACAGCCTGCATAGCGTTACACAACAATGCCATCAAGACCGTATTGTTCTTGTTTGACTTCACCAGCTACAGACAAAATACCAGAACAATGGTCTGCCTTCTGTCCTGGCCTTGCCTGTCTTACTGTATTTCCCAGAATGTACTTCAAATCAACAGCGACTCTATTCATTCAAACTCACAACTGTGATTTAACAGTGGGCCTCCTTGTCACATAGTAATTTATAAATAATGAAGTGTGTGTGTGTGTGAGAGAGAGAGAGAAAGAGTATTTATACGCTGTGTTTCTGTAGCTTTTTCCGTGTATACTTAGGTTTTGAGTCAGAGGCATTGGCAGAAGGCTGCGCGTGAGAGTGTGTGTGGGATGAGCCTCCTGCCCATGTCCTTACCTCTCAGCAACTGTCTCTTGCTCTACCCCCTCTGTCTTCCCCACTCTCTTATCAACCTTCATGTCTTCTGCACTTGTGTTAGACTCTCAACATATATGCATGTGTGTCTGTGGTGTGTGGTGTGTGTGTGTGTGTGTGTGTGTGTGTTTGCGTGTGTTTGTGTGTGTCTATCCCTCACAGTGAGTAAGGCGAGTGGGCGGCAAGAGCAACTGGTCTGCCTGTGAAGCTCTGCATACCAGATATGTTTCTCACTGCTAGATATTACTCATTTCCTTAGTCCTTTACACACACACACACACACACACACAAACATACACACACACAGCGAGAGAGAGTGTGTGTGCGCGCGCGCGCAAGAAAGAGAGAGAGAGAGAAAAAGAGAGAGAGCGAGCCAGATAGAGAGAGAAAGAGTAGACATAGACCGAAGCAGGTGCTTCCACACAAGACAAACTTTACAAACACACACACACACACACACACACACACGGTGTGTGCGTTCTCCGTGCCCTCCATCGATCTGGGTGGGCTCGGTCGTGTTGTTCACACATCAGGCAGATCAGAGACCGTTTGTGGCTGGAGGCTGCACTCACCGCCGGGGTGCCGTAGCAGCAGGTAGCCGAGGCTGGAGGAGGAGTGCAGCAGCAGCAGCAGCAGCAGCAGCGGCAGCAGCAGCAGCAGAGTGGGCTGATAGCCGCGACCGCAGCTCTGGAATATGAATGGCCGGGAAGCTGGGATGTCTGCACAGCTGGCTCTAAGGTCAGTCTCACCAGGGGGCTCGCACAGAGACCCGTCGACCTGCGTCTCGTGCTCTCGAGCGCACTTTTTTTTTTTAAACAAGGGGAACTTCAGTAACTGATTCATTGCCGCATCACTTTTCACTCGCTGCTGCTGCTGCTGCTGCTGCGTCGGCTGCAACGGCTGACGGACGGCTGAACAAGTGGGGGTTTGGGTTGATGGTGTTGGGGTCATGGCAGGCTGTCTTGAGATGCGGAGCTCTTCAGCGTTTGTCTGAAGGCAAGGAAGGAGGAGGCTGCGAGGCACATAGCAATTTTTGTCGATGAGTTTGTACTTCGACTCGGATGTTTCTAGTTTTCTCCCCAAAAATGTTTTGGAACAGCATGAGAGAATAATAAAAAAAGCATAACAGCTTTGCTTCTTTTATTGTTTGACTTTTAACAGTCGTACATCGGTTTTATTTCTTGATCTTGCTGTTTTTTATAGTAGCATCAATATTTGTATTTATATGTATGTGACTTGCGGGGTGTTTTGAAGGTTTCAAAGCAGTTTTGTGGCATTTCTACTCTTAACTTGGTTAGTGTCGTCATGGTGATGTGGTTTTACTTTTTGGATTAATTGATGCCAGTCTTAGTTTTTTGATTTAATGATTCATTGATTGTTGAAATACAAATAGTGTTATTGTTTGAATACAAAAGGTGTGTCAAGTAATGATGAACCGGAAAAATAAAAAACATATTCCATATAAAAGTTGAATATTAATGTTAAAATTGAGATATATAACTTAACATGTTTTAATAATAACTTTGCTAGTTAAACCGACTAACTATCAAGCAACTTTCAGCAACTACACTATACTATGTATAACAAATTTAAAAAAAGATGCAAAACGAATTAATACTATAGTAATACTAACACAGAAAATTAATTCTGTGCTGCATCTGACCTCTCACACCCACAGCTCCTTGTGTATATGAGCCAAGTGTACATTAGGATCTACAAAGAAAAACAATAACATTAATGCAAAGTTAATTGCCTGAAGCTCAACCGAACAGCAAAACAGTGTAGAAACACACACACACCGAGCATGTAATGAACAATAGTTTAAAAAAAAATACTGTGAACATAAAACCCCAGACAACTTATAAGTAGTAGTAAGTAGCCTTCTAAAAAAGCACGTGGTGGTGACTCATGCAGCTTGTACAATCACTTTGTATTTATTTATGTGGGAAATACACAAAACCTTTTTCAGCGTTCTTTGTCTGTGTATCTCCGTACCACTTCTTTCAAAAACCAAACTCAAATGACGGTGTAATCAGATCTTATTAGTCATATGCTTAGTGAAAACCTTAGTGGTGAGGCTAAACTTCACAAAATGAGTTGCTTGTATTGTAATGTACAGGTAATATAATATTACTACTACATAATACGAGACAAAAAATATGTTCCACAAAATGGAAATATACAAGAGTTTTAGCAATAAACACACACACACACACACACACACACACACACACACACACACACACGTGTGTGTGTGTGTGTGTGTGTGTGTGTGTGTGTGTCATATACACACACACATATCTTGGAACGTGAAACCAGAATGGATAGAAATGAGGAACGCTGACACGGGAGTAAACAACGTCTCTGCCTGATTCTGGCTTCATTGCATGCAGAGTAAGCAAGTGTGTGGGGACTTGGACACCAGCAGCACTGTGCAGCACGGTATGTTCTCAAGATATTGTCCATTACAACTTATGAGAAGCTAAACACAATATGAACACACAACCACACGGTTGTGTTCGCAAGTCATGCGGTTACAAAAGAGAGAGGAATGCCAAACATACATTCTGATAATATTCAGACAACCTTGCAGGAGTAATAGTCATTTTGTGGCTGAAAAATTGCAAATGTGATTTGGTTTGATTGTTGCTTCACAAATTCAATTTAGTTTCACTTGTTATCTTATTTACTTAATGATGCTTTGGGTCCTGATGTTGGACAATTGAATAAGCCAAAGATAAATGGAAAGCTAAATGAATATACAGCCGACACACAACGCACATTGATTTTCAGTTTATGGAGAGAAGGCTATGGTGCTGGCAGACAAAAAAAAACCTTTTGCCAGAAAACAACACAAACTCTGAGCCAACAAGATGTCCAAATGCACACTGAAAGATTCAATCTTTCTGTGTGCATTTTGTGCATCTTCTGTATGTGTACTATACACCGTGTCACCTACAAATCTCAAGAGGAACAGATGATGTGTTGTGACATAAGCTTCATTAGCTGAAAGCAAAGAGTCCTAGTGAAATGATGTAGATTAGACCCTGGAGTGATCCAAATTATAACTGTCACCCAGGACTGTCAGAGCTAGATGGTAAATATGTCACTTTTTTGTGCGTTGAGTGGAGAGAGGCCTACAGGTCTCAAGGTTTCTGCTGTCAAAACAAAAGATTAAACTGAGGGAATAAAAGGAAGGGATGCCATGTTGTGTCTGAAAATTAAATCACCTTTTCATACCAACACAAACTTGTAGAAGGTGGTGTGATATACTGAAGATTACTGTGCTATGAGACATCATTTAAAATACACTTTAACAGAATGTGAGCTTCATGGATCAAATGTCTCCCTGTAATTGTCCCATTTATCTATTTATTTCAGCTATAGGCTATGTTTCAATGACATATGGTAATTGCTGTAAACATCGATATAAATATACTTTAGACACATACAACATAATTGTAGAATACTATAGAATAGAATAGAAATAGAATACTACATTTTTCATGCCTTTAATGCATTCAGTCAACAGCCCTACAACGTTCAAGGGAGGCGGGGGGCATTTGGCAAGGCCTCGCACATTGTACTCCAAAGTGTTTTCCCTGTTGCAGAGAGGCGAGTCGATTGAAGAGCTGATTTGAGTCTTTTAATGAGGTTTCACACCTCGCAGTCAATTCTGAGCGTGTGAAGTTGAGAAAACGAAGCACAAGAGAGTGAGAAAAATAAGCAGTGTGTTTCGGCAGTCCCTCTAAAAAAGAATAGTGTGAAAACGACTTAAAGCGTTCCTCCGCTTACAGACTTGCTATTCCCAGGCTATTCTTCCTTCCTGGCTGGCCATCCCACATACGTAGGCTACGATCCAAGAAAACAAAACAACAACCAAAACAACTCGGTCCAATAACCTTACATGCCAAAATAACTTCCAGAGAAAACAGTAGCAGAGGTAAAAACAGCAGTGCTTGTGGGTGTACCTCCGACCACTAAGGTGCTTACAGGTCAGATAAGCCATATCTTACATAATGTAATATTGTAGCCAGAGGCCAATTCAAAGTTTATTTCAGTGGTTCAGAAATGCTTTAGCCGAGCTTCTGGGGGAGACTGCACAGCGCCTGGGCCGGAAACCAGAAAGTGTGAGGGGCGGAGTTACACAATGTTTCCTGTTTTGTTACGGAGATATTCTTCCCAAGATAAATTCATTGGCGGGCGGCAAGATGGAGGAAGATGGAGAAGAAGTGTATCTCTAAAGTGGCCAGTCTCCACAGGTTTGAATTTAAACATCTACAGACACATTAGTGTCCGGACAGGACATTTTAGCTCGTCTTCCCACCGGCTGCGGGAAAAGTTTGGTTTACTGGTGCCGGCTGAGATTGCGTTCGCTGTTGGCCAAGGAGGGATATCGACAACAGAAAGACAATGCTATCGTTTTAGTTATCAGTCCTCTTCTGGATCCTCTTCTGGATTTGTTGTGGTTCTGCAGGTCAGGTTGTTTCCAGTAGAGATCCATTCCATGTAACGGACGGTTACAGATCCCCGCCCCCAGCAACATGATTGGTGGAAATACAAGCAAAAGAAAATGCTCTATTCACCTAATCTAAAATCAGATTTTCTCCCCCATATGCAAGATGGGTAATCTACACATCAATTCTGTGCAAAGTCAACATTTTTCCTTGACTATTGCTCAGCCTTTCTCATGTTTCATTAATGTTCAATGTTCTTCGTTATGTTTAGTAGGCATATGTGAAGCAGAATTAGAAAAAAACCTGGAATAACAGAGCATTTTTTTTTTACAAAGGAATTATTGTCAATTGTAAATCATATTGTAATGTCACGCCTTTGCGCATTGATTCATATACAGTGTTTTGTCAGTAAATAAATAATATTTACTGCCTGTCAATCAAGATTCTATTCTGAGTGTTTTTCACAACAAGTCACAATCCTTTATGAGGACATTACTATGTGAGGCAACTGTACTGTAAGCAAGTTATTTGTGTGTGTATCATCGTCACACACTATATCTCCCGGTTGTTCCTAAAGACCATTTAAACAAGCATTATGCTTTTACATAGTCCCTACTCATTAACTTTTAGAACCAGCAGAAATGTAAAAAGCTTGCTGAGACAACACATTGGTAATAGTCATGGTGAAGCGTTGTTCTCTAAACCCAAATCCAGGCAGGCAGATAAAGCAGAACATGAGGATGGGTGGGTGCCTAAACAGCAACAGACCTGACTCACATTGAGGCCATATTGGTTAGCTGGGTGGGCAAGCTTTCCATCTCGCATCTTTTGGGTAACCATGACAACTTGATCGAAATGCACTCTAAATGCTACCTCACCTGTTGGCCCAGGCTCTGACCATGTCCACTAAACCAAGTGTGTTAGCAAACATGTAGGCCTATACCCCAATCCAGCAGGACTGCACCCTGAATCTATTCGGTGGGTGGCCGGTAATAAAAAAAATGTTGTTTCTGTATAAGTGACAGATTTATTTAGTGCAGACCCTGAGGTGTCATCGTAGGACAAACACAGGTGTCGCTCATAACACTAATGATGGGTCTGCTCCTTTGAAAAGGGTGTATTTTTATTGTTCTTTCATTGGTGAAATGAAATAAAAGAAAGCAGTATGAGGCTAAATATCAATATTTACCTCAGGGGTTTTACAACAATAGAGTCAGAATCAGTCCAAGCGCATCGACATGTTTCTGTGAGATCTGTAAGATCTTTCTGTATTCCAGACAGACCAACACGGTGACCGGGAGGGGGCTGGTCTCACCTGCCACAGCCATGTGGAAACCCCCATGGGAGAACAGTAGGTGAAGGCCATTTAAAGAGCGCAGAGCAAGGCTGCCAGTAGATATTGCCACCTGACGCAGCAGGCGGCCGATGCAATAGCAGCCCTTTCAATAGCAACCAGCTATTATAGCCCTGGAGACAATCTCCTGGATGAGTGGACTCTGTATGGATGGTCAAAAGGTATGGGTTAGAAATAGTGATGCTCAAGATGTATAGGTATCAACATAAATTGATACCTATACATACAGGACAAATCCATGACATGTGACACATTGTACACAGGGTATCTTTGTATTTCTTAAAAACAAATTCATAAAATGAAACCAAATGAAAGGGAATGAAAACATTGGCTGGCCGTGTCTTTCGACATGCCTGGTTAGAGATGGTTCATGTTTTTTTGACGGTTGCAGGATTTTTGTAGGTTTATTACTGAAACAAAAACTGTGTGTCATATCAAAGACATTGCTTTACAGATACAAATAAATAAAGAGAAATAATTTGAGGAACATTAGCATATTGGTCTACATATTGGGGGGGTTCGCAATTGTTGACGGGGGGTTCGCGATTGTTGAC
>JAOPJH010000001.1:10382446-10392933 GCA_027122575.1 Merluccius polylepis | reverse complement strand
ATATACATGTGTGTGTGTGTGTGTGTATCCTATGCTGTCATACTTTATCGTTATTCCTTTGGAGATCTACTTCCAATTTAGTTTCATTGTATTAGATGTGAGGATTCGTTTAGTGTTATTTATTGGTTGTAAAACACACCATAGCCACCAAACTACAATAAACACTATATATGGGGCTAGGCAACACGGGAACGCGCAACCCAACATGAACATCAGGACGTTATTATTTATATATCTATATCTCATTTTAATTACGTATTTCTTTGCACGCATTCATTTTCCGCCACTGTTTCAAAACAAAATCAATAAAGTAGCACAAAAAAAACAACAACTAGCGACATTAAAAGTGGCGACGTCCGACATTTAGCGTTGGAAACTGGAGCCATCCTCCGTGGCGATTCGTCGCGCGCGGAGGCGGTGTCCACGCAGGCCGCCTCCTGATTGGCTGCGGCGGTGCGCCGCGGCCAACGGCAGCGCTGCCTTCCGCTCCGTACTATGAATGACGCTCCAGAAACTCGTGCTCACACCGCCTGTAGCTCAAAGAAGGAGGCGTAAACACAATTCTCAGTAGTCGTAGCCGAAAAGGTAAGAAACGCACTCATTGTTGTGGTTTTTTTCTCTCCCGATCCCCCCCCTACAGCTCCCCCCCCGGTCCGCGGCTCGGTGTGCGCCACGCCGCCGAGCCGCGGGTCGCCGTCTGTCTCCCCCCCCGGTCCGAAAGGGGCGCACGGTGTGGAGGAGGAGGAGAGCCCGTCCGCGGGACGGCGGCCTGCTGCTACGGGGCTCCGCCGCGGCTCGGTGGGAGGGGGGGGGGGCTGCTAGGCTGCTATGTGGCGTGCGCGGGAAATGGCGTGCGCGCCCCCCCCTCCACCATGATAACATTTTATTATCTGCGCGACTTTTTAATGTCTTCCCCCCCCGTCGTCCAGCATGGCGGTGTGGAAACGGGTCCGTCGACGTGGTCGCGGCCGTCTCTGTGTTGTGTTGAGAGGGGGGGGGGAGAAAAAAAAGAAGGTGGCCATGCTAGCACGCGGTGGCTCGCCGAGCACGCAATTTGCGTCAACGTGACAAGGCCCCGAAAAAAAATAGCGCTAGTCGCTAGGCTGTGTTTGTGTGTGTGTGTGTAATAATGCGACATTTTGGCGACTTTGATCGGTGAGATCATCGCTCACGTCCCCGTCATCCCCCCCCCATCCCACACACACCGGACCCGGGTGCCGTACTACCATGGTCCACACGGCATGGCGGTCCGGACCCGGGTGGCCAGCGGACAGCATGGAGGATGCTACATGACTTAGCCTAGAGGGGGCGAGACGCACGCCGCAAACGGCGTTTTGATTTCGACCCCTTGTTTTCTGCCCCCCTTTAAAAGATATATATCTATATATCCATGTAGATATATATCTTTTCTTTTCGTGTTAACGTCACGTCTGCGTTACGGCCGTTAGCTACGCTACGCTAATAGCGTAGAGGGGTTTTATACGGCAGCAGCGTTGCGCGGTTCGCACGAGGTGGGTGCGCGTGCGTGCGTGCGTATGTCTGTCTCTGGTGTGCGCGTGCGTGCATGCGTGTGTGTGTGTGTGGCGGACGTCTTTACGACGGGGAGTAAATTATGGCTCGCCGTACCCAACATGGACAAATGCTTTCTGGCAAGCAATGGCTAACCTCCTGTGTTCAACGTGTGAAATATAAATACGCCAGTTATCTCACCGTCCCGGCCTACAAGGGGGGTGGGGGGGGTCTGTTTCTATAGTATTACGCATTGCATTGTGAGTGATATAATGTGGTTACTTATTAACTCGCGCTCTTCGTATGGCTGATGTCTTCAGCGCCGTCAGCAAACACTTTGGGAGAAGTTTGGCCCAGTGGTGATCACAACATGATCACCTTGGTGAAGCCATGTAAGTTAGCTCAGTAGCTAGTGTGGAGCCATAGGGTAGACCT
Organism: Merluccius polylepis; assembly: GCA_027122575.1. Lineage (NCBI taxonomy): Eukaryota > Metazoa > Chordata > Actinopteri > Gadiformes > Merlucciidae > Merluccius > Merluccius polylepis. The sequence goes on along the minus strand of JAOPJH010000001.1, from coordinate 10,390,989 downwards.
GGTAGGGTAGACCTGGTAGTCCTGTAGCCCCACCGCTTCCCCACAGGCCTAGACCCCTGGGTTGGTAGTAGATTGGGTGTGTGACGCCTGAGCATTTTAACCTGATGGCCAAACATCTGGCAACTGCCTCAGTATCATGGTGACATGAATGCAGACAGGCTTCATGACATTCAATTGGTTAATTTGTACCTTTTGCTGCTTGCTGTCCACAATCACAAAGTTAATTGGGATTGGGATTTCGCTGCTCGCTTCAGGGATCTGTGTTTCATCAATTGAGTTCTGTGTTGTAACGCGCGTCTTGTTTTTGACTCAGATAATGGACAAGTCCATCAACGAGTGTTTCGGTTGCCACCGTACTGGACATTGGATCAAGAACTGCCCCCTGGGAAGCGGCGGTGGAGGAGGTGGAGGAGTTGGCGGCGGTTTAGGCGGCGGCGCCGGACGTGGACGTGGCAGAGGCCGAGGTCGTGGTAAGGGTAAGACAATTAATAAACGTTTACCGTTACTTGGATTAGTGTGCATGGCACATTGCTTCAAGTGGAACGAGACACACTTTTGTAACACTTGACGTTTTCTCCCCAGACCACTTCTGCTTCAGATGTGGGGACCAAGGTCACATTGCAAAGGATTGTGTGCAGTCTGAGGATGGTGGGTATTCTCACAGAAAACATCTTTTGGTTGTAACTTGTATTGTGTATAATTCCTAAACTATCCCTAGTCATTTTCATCCAACCGATGACTCGTATATTGGTTTAATCAGTTCCATGATGGTTGTATTTGTACTGTTTTTTTTAATGTATTTTTTTATTTGTTGCCGTTCAGCGTGCTACAACTGCCACAGGAGTGGCCACATCTCTCGGGACTGCACAGAGCCCAAGAAGGAGAGGGAGCATCACTGCTACAGCTGTGGCAAAACAGGCCACATGGCTCGCGAGTGTGACCATGCCAATGAGCAGAAGTGCTACTGCTGCGGAGGTTTTGGCCACATCCAGAAGCTGTGCGATAAAGTGAAATGTTACAGGTGAAGCCGCCATCTTTTTATATATATATATACATGTATGTCATTGCAGGCTTTAAAATGGCTGCAGACTTGTGTTTTCCCTCTCCAGTACTTGTGCCTTTCACAAAAAAATGGGCTTACATGCATATACACTTTTAATATACACATAAAATGTAATGCGTGTGTATGTGTGTGTATACATGTGTTTTTAACTACCCATGTGCTTCTGTTTTTGTTCTCCTCCCAGGTGTGGTGAAATTGGTCACGTTGCTGTTCAGTGCAGTAAGGCCAATGAAGCAAGCTGCTACACCTGTGGAAAAACGGGCCACCTTGCGAAAGAATGCCCCAGCGAAGCCACCGCATAATCAGTGCCCTTTGTTGCCCCTCCGTTTTTTCAGATTGATGGTTGGTTGTATTATTTTCTCTGAATCCTCTTCACTGGCCAACGGTTTGGCTGACAGAGGCTAGTCCCGGGCCAGTGAGCCTCTCGACATGTAATACAATGAAAGGGGTGAAGAATATCTTTCTGCATTCAATACAAAAAAAAGTGTTTTAGTTTGATAGTGGTGTTGCGTATAATGCTTTGTTAAAGAAACCCCCCCTTTCCAAGCCACTGGTGATCAGAGACGGAAACTGAATGGGACTAAACATACGGCATGTACAGGACCTCTGGCCTTGAGAGCAGTGAAATCTCAGTAGGATGAGGGACAGTATTGGGAGTAAATGGATACCATGGGCTTCCTGGTATGATCATTTTTGTTTGTTAAAGTGGGCTAAGATATGAGTTTGCCAAGAGAGTAGGAAAACCGTTCACAACATGATGCATCTGAGCCCTACAAGCAGCAACGTGGGCGGAACATATTCAAACATGCTATATTGCTAAGATATAAAAGTTTTGCAGTAACAAATATCTTTTATATATAAATCTGTTAAAATTTAAATGTCAAGTGTAGCCCAAGGTATGTTTCCTTTAAAAAGGTTATGAATTTTTGTTTTGTTTTTCCTTTTTTTTTGAAATACCTTGGCTGAAATTAGCATCATTAACAGTTGTCAAGTGTGAATTAGGAGTCATTTGGGAATGGAAAATGTTTTCTCAGAAATCAAATGTTATTTTTGTACAATATCACTTAGACTACTGTAAAAATACCATTTGCTTGTACTCTGTTTTTAAGTCGGAAGGAGAATGCAACTTAAGTCCTAAAAAAAATAATAGAAATGTAATTTTAAACTATCAATAAAGCTGGAGGAGCACGGGGAGAATCATGTTTCAACACATTTTTATTCTTGAATTTGAACGCTCAACCTTTTATTTAAATGAGGGGTCTGCACCCACCAGCCTGGCCCCATGGCAGAGCTGGAGGACTGGACCCGGAGTGGTGGTCCTGGACCCGGAGTGGTGGTCCTGCACAACAGGACTTCGAGGTATAACGAAAAGTGATCCCTGGTGGTACCGGGAAAAGCCTTTCGCCTAGCCTTGCTGTGAAATGTGGGCTTTAACCTGTGAAGGAGTGCATCTGGCCACCCTGGACGGCTCACGTTTCCCCAAGTCACATTCCTCCTGGTTGCACTTGCGGCGTATATTTAGCTGGTGTATATAAAGCACGTCCATGGCTGCAGTATAGGCGGTCACATGTGCGGGCAGTGCCCCCCCCCCCCTACACACACTTTGGTATTTCTTGGGTTTAAAAAACGTGGACACTTTCGAGCCAGCTTATTCAATACGTGCACGCGTGTAAGCGAATTTGCTGTTTTAAATTTATTTTATTTTATTATATATAATTATTTTTTACAGCATGCAGTACAATGGCACGCAAAACCCCAATTGTTGTGATTCATCCAGTGCATAAAATGGCAGCCGTGTTGCAATGGCTGCAGATGCGGCAGCCCCCTCTCCACTGGCTGAGGGCGGCTGGAGGACCACCTACTCCTCGCGTGTCGTCACGCCTCCTTGCCCAGTCAGAGTTTAACCCCGCGGCGAGGCGCCTGGGACGGGATGCCGCGGAGGGGCGTTATTGGCGAGGGACAGAGAGGGCGGGACTTCCGACAAGGTTGGGGGTGATATCCGAAACGTTTATGGGGGAACAAAACGGATATCCCTCTGTGGTTAAAGCGTTGCTTTGCGGCACTCTGAGTCGGGGAAACTACTGCGATTATGTTAATTTTCGTCGTTGTTTTTCCGTGTTCCGCGTTCCGTCTTTTTCTCGCTTCCGGGTACCGTTACCTCGCAACAACCCGTAGAGAAAGTTCGACACCGGAAATGGCGTTGCGCTAGACCGGCATAACGCTACAACCCGTGATCCTCGCTCAGCCTGGTCAAACGATCACCGAAAAGAAACAGCGGAAAACAAGTCAAGCCGCCAGCAGCCAGCCAGCGCAGCCGAAAGCCGGCCGCCTCCATACGCGGCTCTACCTTTTTCTTTTATACATGCTTTAAAACCCGGCGAAAACAAAGGAGATGAAGGGACTCCTGCCATTTTGCCGGGGTCTCTACACCTTGAGTCGCCCTCAAGCCGGGCGAAAGGCTGCAATTGTCGGTTCTCAATGCGGGTTTTGCGGAACCGTGTCTAATAGAAAGGTATGCTGAGGGCTGTCACGAGCTGTCGCCGCGTCAACCACCATTAATACTGGGTCTGTTACTGGGTCTGTTACTGGGTCTGGTCTGTGGATAAATGTCGACGTGCTTATGTCTTAAATATCCTTATCCTTTGTGGAGAAGCTGCAGTTGCACGACAGCGGCGTCCCAATTGTTCTTTGCATATCAAAAGAAACTTGCGATTTTTTTCTTCTTCTTATTTTTTTTGTTTTTGCCAATTGTACGATAATAACCCCCCCCCCCCCCCAAAAAAAAAAAAGCAAAAGCCAAATGGCTTTTGCTTTAACCAGATTCGTATGCATTGCAATGGGCGCCCAATGGGTCCAATGGGTCATAAAAATTCCCGTATGGCGGGCACTGCAGATGGGCTGCGTTTCTGGTGCTCAACGCCCAAAACCCAGTAATATGAGAACTGTACTTTGTGTTCGCCAAACTGTCCCCAGTAACACACACACACACACGCACACACTCTGCACACGCACACACACTCTGCACACACACACACACACACACACTCCATGGTATTGTTTATGGAGCTCATACATCATGCAACTCCTGATGTATGAGTATATAGTACTAGTATATATTTCTATTAAGACTTGGGTAAGACCATATTCTGCACCAAGTCCTCTGATAATGTGAATCACATGTTGATTCTTATGCTGATTTGCCCTCAGGACACATGTTTCTGATCACATCTTCCGAGCCCATTTCAAATGAATGTTCTCGTCCCAAAAATTGTTTAAATTTCTTGTAACGAGGAAAGGTTTCCTTTTTTTGTTTTTGTTTTGTTGTTCCCTTCATTCACAGCCACAGCCTCGCTTCGGTCTCCTCTTTGACATCGATGGCGTGCTCGTCCGGGGCCGGGTGCCAATTCCCGCTGCAAAAAAGGCATTCCAGAAGCTGGTCAACTCTCAGGGACAGTTCGTTGTACCGGTTGTTTTTGTCACCAATGCAGGGAATTGCCTCAGACAAAAAAAGGCCGACCAGATGTCCCACATCCTGGGTGTCCCCGTAAGTAATGTATAGAATCGGGAATATCACATGCTACGGCGGTCGAACGTGCCAGATAGGGCTTGTACATCAGAATGCATCATGGGATTTACTGTAGGTGATACTTCGATACTCCATATTGAGAGGACTCAAGAGAGTTGTAGTCCTGTAAAATCCTAAATCAACATAAATATACCATAAACTGGGCTAATGACAACTTTGTTTTGCCACGTCTCACATGAGAAACGCTGTGGCAGTTTCAAACAACAATGTCTCCCCATAATGACAAATCATTTCACGATTAATTACTAAACCATGACCAAATAACCATGACCACTAACATACTAACTAACGTTCCAATGCTCCTATGCTTCCAAAATGGCGGCGACCATTGTGATGTGACGTTGCGATGTACAAGCCCTATACTTTAACACGTCAAATCTCTTGCTAGCCAACTAACCGCTGCTCTCTGACTCCAACCAGATCACCCAGGACCAGGTCATCATGTCCCACAGTCCACTCAGGATGTTCAAGAAGTACCACGAAAAGTGTGTGCTCGTGTCCGGCCAAGGTCCAGTTCTAGACATCGCTAAAAAGTACAATCAAATTATAATTACAATTTTTTGTTATTACACACACACACACACACACACAGTGGATTCATTCTTGCTATGCTTTGCAATGCCTTGTAATTTGTTCTTCTCTCTTTGTTTACAGTTTAGGTTTTGAAAATGTTGTGACTATCGACATGCTGAGAGAGTCGTTCCCGCTGCTCGACATGGTGGACCACAATAGGAGACCCAAATTGCCTGTGAGCTTTCAAACTTAACCTTGTTAGCTATGGTCTACCGGGCTGTAGTCTGTGTTTGTGGTAATAACACACGTATTATAAGGGCTGTTTATTATGTTTGGCTCATATTTCTTTCTTTCGCTGTTTAGTCTGCGGCTGTTGGTAACCTGCCAAAGGTTGAAGGTAGGCTACCACCACACACACGTCAAATTCACCAAAGTTTAAATGTTTGAATGTCCCCAAAACTTCATCATAAGGTTGACACGAGTCCATTTCACAGCTGTGATTCTATTTGGGGAGCCGATTCGATGGGAGACCCATCTCCAACTGATAGTCGACGTCCTCTTGACCAATGGGAACCTTGGCAGCACTCACCAGAACCAGACACAGGCCCACCTACCTCTACTGGCCTGCAATATGGACCTGCTGTGGATGGCCGAGGCACAGTCTCCACGGTAACCACCGGTCACCTCTCAATTGTGTTGTATTGTCTTCTAGCCTTTATTGAAACGCAAGAATTCGAAACATGATACAAAGCTAACAAGTTTGGCCAACAAAAGCGTAGCCTGTGACGTGACACTGTTGCTTCCCTTGTTGCTTTTCTCATCCGATCGAAGGTTTGGACACGGTACCTTCCTCGTATGCCTCGAGAATATCTACAAGAAGATAACGGGCGCGGAGGTGAAGTACGAGGCTCTGATGGGGAAACCCAGTGAGCTGACCTACCATTTTGCCGAGTACCTCATCAGGGGCCAGGCCATCGAAAGGCAGTGGAAACATCCCATCACGTCCCTCTATGCTATCGGGTAGGTACAATATTCTGTCTGATTCTGGAACTTCACTAGACATTGATTAAACGTTCATATACAGAGAGGCGTGCGATTAAGCTAACCGACATCCAACTCTTGTATTGACGGGAATGTTGCCGCATTTGCTTTCGATGCATGCTTCATATCGATAGTAGAGAATGCACAAAAGTAAGTTCAGGAGTTGTTGGAGTGAAAGAAAAACCCTTTTAACCAAATGTTGGGTGTGGAGTGTGTGTGGTTAATGGTTGGTTTAAGCAGCCTCACCCGGCACCAGGCTGGCGCATGAGTAATTAAGGCCCACAGGATAAGCCAGCTATCGCCTCACACACTCGGGGAGAGAGCTCTGACTTGTTAGCATGTAACACCGGCTCGGCCTCGTACCATCTCGCCAAATAAACCAGTGTATTGTTTCCTGTGGGTCGGAAAAGCCCAGCAAAGCCACTTATGTGGCGTGCAGCGGGGTCTCGCCACACTGGGTTTAAACCGGGGCCCTAACCTACAACACACGGACGTCTACCGCATAACCTTTGAATGCTTTTAAGGTTTTAGGTTTCAACATGAACCTTTTCAAACCTTTTTCCAAACACGCAGGGACAACCTCATGACCGACATCTACGGGGCCAACCTTTACAACCGCTACCTGGAGGAGAGGGTCGGCGGCAAGAGCCACAACGCCGTTGACAAGATGGCGGTGGCCACCGGCTCCATCACAACAACAACAGCTACAACAACCGCCGTGCCCCAGGAGGGCGAGATGGACCACGCCTGGGAGAGCGAGCTGGCGTCGCCGTCGGCTACGTCCTGTAAGTCGGTGCTAGTCTGCACAGGGGTGTACAACCCCAGCGCCGAGGCAGCGTCCTCCTCCTCAGCCGACAGGCGCATCCGAGGGACCGTTTTCCACGGGCACCGGGACTTTCGATTCGACCCCGAGCTCGTGGAGCCCGACCATGTGGTGCTGGATGTGGCCGAGGCGGTCGACCTCATCTTCAAGGAGGAGAACTTTGTGCCTCAGTAGGTCTTTTGCTGAGGAGGAGGAGGAAGACGCGAGGCGGCGTGACGACGCGATGGTCGGTAGGCCCCCAGTGGAGCGGGGGGGGGGGGAATCGCCACTTTGTGTACAAAATGTGAAAGAAACCCAAAACTGTGGACATTGTTTAAGAAGTCAGGGCATTGCCTCAGCAAAAAGGTACGACTTAAAGTATTTCAGAACAATCGATTTTTACTCAGTTACCAGTTTCAGTTCTTTTAGCTTTCCATGTACATGGTAAATAGTCCCAGAATGATCATATCGTGTTCACAAATACACGTTTTTAAGAGATAGTTTTAAATAACTGCCTTATTTGACAGTTAGGTATTTTTTTAGGTCATTGGGTATAAAGTTACGCTATATTTATTATTATGAAAAAAATGTGTTTTACCTTTTATTCTCAAGATGACTCATTGTATTTTTATTCAACATTTAAACCCATTTTAACTATGCATGACTGTCCGAGTAACGTGTATACTGTGCGCTCATCAGTGTGCCATTGCAGAGTGCAATGTTGTCCTCCAATTGTACCGACTGCATCTCGTCTCGTCCTCTAAACCTTAACTAGTATTATTTGCACAGGCGACAGCCTTCGTAAACATTACCATGTTCTCAGTAAGTGACTGAAGGATGTGAATCTTTGTGGACGTGTATCAAGCATCATTTCTGTTTTATGCAGCCGGATTTCAGTTGAGAAAGCAAATGTAAATGGCTTGCATTTACATTTATAGTGTAGAGATACGTTTTAAAGACTTATTTTCATTGGTGATTAACCATGTGTCTCTTTTTTTTTTAATGATTGATACTTATGCATGTAATGTAAATGAAAAAAAACAAAAAAACATTTGCTGGCTTTAAACATGAACAAACTTGTAAGAAAAAAGTGAAAGCGTCCATTAAAACACGAATTACCTTGTATTTGTCTACACATGTCATATTAACATGTAATAAAGTGTTTGTATTGCCAGAAAAAAGGTGAAAATCCAGTCCTGCTGCGAGTGGAGTTTATCTTAATATTGTGTTTCTTATGCAGGCCATCCCAGTATTTGTGTTAATAACTCCACACTGATAAGGACCTCTTTATCCTCCTCATCCTTATCCTCATCATCATCCTCCTATTGTCATCCTCATCCTTATCATCCTCCTCATCTAGCCAGAGGGGGGCGCTAGAGCGAAGCGGTGCTAGAGGAGCCTCTGCCTCTCCCGGTGGTGCCTGGGCTTCCTGGACCGCAGGGCGGCGACCTCGAGGCCCGCGTGCCGCGTCGCCATGTCCAGGGTGAACGCGGCGTGCTTGGCCAGCCACAGGCACCACAGCGACAGCGGCACCAGGC
>JAOPJH010000001.1:10287459-10299568 GCA_027122575.1 Merluccius polylepis | reverse complement strand
CGCCTATGAGCTGCGGCACAACAGTTATGTTTTTTTAAGTGTAACAACATGTATGCTTTAGTGCTGACTCGGACTCGGACTCAATGTGGATCAATAGGGACTCGACTCGGACTTGACTCGAATGAGTAGTGGACTCGACTCGGACTCGACTCTGATTTTTTTTTAATGACTTGACTTGACTCGGACTCGTACACTGGAGACTCGAGCCTGGACTCGGACTCGAGGCGTAGTGACTCGACTACAACACTGGTTACTAGGGATGTGCGACTATCGTCTTGTCTTAAAAAAATACAAAAGTGTTTTTAACGTTAGAAAGATATTAGATATTCAACAGATATTCATGCTCCGAATTACAGCGATCAGACAACTAGACGGGGAACTAGACGCGATCATAGAGCCATCGATAAATATATATCAATATTTCTGCAGCGATGCAAGATGCAGCGATGAGTTAAATCAGGGCTTGTTGCGACCACGGATGCATTTGGTTGTGATGCTTGTGCCGTGTTATTTTTATGTTTTACTTTTTGCGTGACTAATGAAAATGTATTTGACTAAGCCTCTGTCGATCGACTAAGGGTTGGTCGACTATTAGGGGGCAGCCCTAGATGACTCTACATTTAAAAATATAGCCTATAAATCTAAATAATTGTGTGTTCACACTTATGAAAAGAAAAAAACAGATCCGAGTCACATATGCAACAAAAAAACAGGTTTGAGCCACTTTTGCCTGCAGTCTGAATGTTGCCCAAGCTCCCTCATAATAGTTGTATGATTTTGAGAGCCAAGGAATATATTTTATTTGCACCAGATGGCTTACCTTGTAGAGAGACTCCTGTATCTTGGCTTTCAATTTGGCATGCCCGGTTTTCAGTCCCGACACCAAAATAATGTCTCCCTGTTTCCCGGCACGCTCCATCTCAGTGATGTAGCCCGGGGGTGTGTAGGTGGACTCTGAGAACTTAAGGACCCTTGGGAAGAAGAAATGAAAACATGTAAGAAAAATAATAAATATGTGAGTGGGCACTCAATTCGGTTTGCTCCTGTGGCAACGGACGGCTAGAATAACGAATCACCGGACTTAAGTAGGGAAACATTGAGCACGAACAAACATTAGGATGGCAAAAATGCTATGAATGTATTCATGATCATCGACATTGTGTTCTGGAGTTGATGAACCAATAGGATGTTGGGCGGAAATATGAACACTTCTTACCGCAATGAATTATAAGAGTCTGAGTATCCATCCACGTCGGCATCTTTCACTATTGTCCAGTCAAACACAAGCCCTGCAAGAGTGCTGAAAGTATTCCCTGCATGCAAAAAAGAACAGGAGTTGCAATCAACACAACAGTTACATAAATTAAGACACTAAAACTGATGGACGCGCAAATCCTAGGATAACAGGGCAAAACACCTGCAACATCAAACTTAGGGACAAATGTCATGTGCTTTGGCCCGTATCTCAACTGATGTATCTGAAAGCTCTTAAGATAGTGTGCATTATGTCTTATATTCTACTTTACTGAAGACCGTGTATAGCCTAATATTAGCATCTTCTCACCCTGAGTCCATGGAAGCCCAAAGAAACTAAAAAAACTGATTGCCATCATCCGTTCGAACCCCTTGAACTCTCCATGCTTTTGAATGGCACACTCAAAAGTGCTCGGTAGCCAAAACAATGAAATCAAATGAATGCAAGCCTCTAGGTCATAGAAAGGACTGGTTTGGATTGGAACTAGGGCTGCAATGATTAGTCGACTCATCGGTTAGTTGATGGATCGAATAGATTAATCATTTATCACTTATCAAGTACAAACACCAAACATTTGCTGCTTAATGATCCAGAAATTCAAATGTGTGGTTCACGGATCATTATAAAATGAATACTTTAGTTTTCCTTGGCTGCTTGTCAGATAAAGCAAGCACATTTAAGACACCACTTTGGATTTGTGATAGCATTTGCAATTGTTTGACATTTTCTAGACTAAATTATTAATTGGAAAAAATTATCGTTAGATTTATGGACTATGAAAATAATCATTAGTTGAAGCTCTAATTGGAACCCGGGAGAATGCGCTGCGGCCTTGTGCAGAAACCACGTGAACAAGACCAACCGCTCCAGCAACGCCGGAGGCAGTTAAAACACCTCACTCATCGCGTTAACACGCAAAGTAAACAACATGCCACATCCGAGGAGTGCGACTATTGGATCTTTAAGTGCTGGTGTTACAGCATACGAAAATTGTTAGGACTGCCAATGTCTCTCTCTTTCAGCTAGACAATTCAACTCAACGGGTGATGAGTGGGACTGTTCGCGTGCTCGCGGTAGACCACGGTTGCGGTGTTGACGTCTCGTACCCTCTGAGTCACGCGCGTGGATCTTCAGCTCGAGCGGCGAGTCCTCCAGGTGCAGCTCTCTGGTGGTCGACACGATCTTGATCTCACTGATGATGTCCACGATGGCGTCGCAGCGCAACACCTGCCCGGTAACTGTCAAACGGGACGTGAGACGCATGCCATATAACCATTACGTAATGTAGCACTTAAATGATATAAAGGACGGTACATACAAGGGTGTGAGCTTGTTCTAAAAGCTCCATTGTGTTTCCAAAAGAATAGCTTTTGTTTACTTTGGTTTGCATTGCATTGGAAACTTGGGAAGACTTGGCTGCACTCAATTTAGAAAGCAATGTTTTATTTGAGGATTATTTGAGAAGCATCCAAGCAGACATTTCATGTATTTTACGATCACCCGGCAACAACAGAGACATACAACATACTTGTGTCTGACAAGCCAGAGCAAACCATTGATTTGCTTGGCTCAATGCTGATGAGTAGTTGGCTATTTCACAATCCCAGATTAAATAATGGAACAATGCCATCAAACCCATCATGGATTTGGGTCCATGTCAAGACGCGTTTCAACACGTTTGGCTACATCTCTTGCAAAATCGTATTGTCGTAATACATTGACTTCCTGTGCATTTCATACTTCATACACCAATATGTTTTCTTTATTTACCGACATCCTCGGCGAGGATTATGCTGGTCAGTCTGGAGGGCTGGGTGGAGAAGGCCTGGAGGACTGCACTTTGGGAACAATCTCTGCTGCTGTCTCCATTGATCGCCTTAATGCTGGCCACCTCTGGTCTAGTGGATGACCTAGAATATAATTGCCACAAATACTAGTTGGTTATCTAGGTTTGCTTTGGCCACACATATTTACAATATGTGAATTAAGCATTATGCATTAGAGATAAGAGGATATAAAGGTGAAGGCTGGTACATCAAGATAAATGCAACTTGCAATAAACAGATAGGGACGGATCTCTAATTCACTTTCTCAGTATTGTAAGACAATACGGAAGTGTTTAATCAAGAATTCATAGGATATGTGAGATTTAGTTTCCGTTAGGTACTAGTTTGTGCATGTTGAGTTTTTGTCCATGTGCTTCCTACTCACCATCTGTAGCAACCCTGCGTTGCCTCTAATGTGAAGTTTATTCTGGTACTTCGGGCCAGCGGCAGTAACACTTTGGGTATATTTAATTTCGAGGCACAAGTGATGGGAATCACTGAACACAATACGCCGGCAAATACTGACCACGTCAAAGCACAGTTCGCCATTTTTTTGCTTCAGACAAACAATCCCATGCAGCAAAGTCCCCCACCGGTGTTGCACTGTATCATTAACCAGCGTGTGTGAGCTTGTACTTCCTACTTTAACTACCCATCTACTGTGTTGCTTTTAGGAGGGATCTCATGGTCTTTAAGGCTGGCGTTTCACCGGAATGGCTAAATGTCTGTCTTTACATCACAATAGCTGGAGTCAAACACACGCTGTCATGACACTGAGTTTCACTTCATGACAGAGGCGGCCACATGACAGGATACTTATTATGGGTATGTAAAGTGCATCCGCGGTCCCTTTAAGTGTCCTCAATGACTTCAATGGCTACAGACGGAATCGCGCCATGGTTGCTTTACTTTACTTTACTTTAATTCGCGCGGATTCGTCTCCCATACAAAAATGTTAGCTTACGGTCCTAAAGCGATGCCCGTTTGAAGCAAATACCCGCCATTATCAACAGCAGCGCGAACGCTTCCAACGTGCGACCGAGCATGCTGGGAGAAGGGGCGTGGCTACCGGCCCGTGACGCGCTTTGTTAAAGGAGCCGCCGTGGGCTGTGATGCCATGTGATCGGCAATGATGAAGTAGACTGATGTAGTAGGCTATATATAATATAACATCATAGAACAGAATAAAATGGAATGGAATAGAATAAAATAGAGTAGTAATAGTAAAATAAAATAAAATAAAATAGAAACCACAGTATCCCATCCATGTAGAGAGTATTGCATAAGCATTGGCTTGAGGCAAAGGTAGCCCTACTGTAATGTGCTGGGATGCATTTGGATAGTCATCCTACAAAGACAGCCATATTTGTTGGATACAAAAGTCATTGCACTGCCATTAGTATAATAGCGTAATAGTCTGTTTTTATTTAATTATTTTACCGATAGGCTACACACCTTTTACATAAAAAATGATTTAGATAATAACCACATCTTCCCCCCCCCTCTAGGTGTCACTAACAACTACCTTTAGGCCTATATCATCTCTTCCTTCACGAAATGTTGATTAGGCCGACTACATGGTCAATACGGTGTTTGGGTTGTTTTTTTATTGGCCAAAGCAATAAATACAAAATGTTGTTTTCAAAATGAGTTTTACAGCCATAATAAATACAACATAAATAGGGGAAACAGGGGAATGTGGGACAGCTACTCTCATACAAACTTATAGGCTTACATATATATTAGTGGTGGCCATCGATAAAAAATTGTAATCACGATTAATCGCACGATTTACGTAGTTAATCGCACGATTAATCGAATTTTTTTTTTGCTTAAATGTCAATGATTAAGTATAGAAATATTGTATTGTATGTATTGTGTTATAGGGAATTGAAGAGAAATATTATAAGCATCCAAAGGCTTTTATTTACCAGAATGTGCACCACTCAACACCACTTTTTTTTCTCCCTTTTTCCGTTAATTGCGTTAAATATAATAGCGCCGTTAATAAGTTTATGCGTTAACGAGTTAAAAACGCGATAATTTGGCCAGCACTAATATATATACACATTTAATGTAAACTACAACCCTAAATGTCTACTTTATTATTTCATACAATTATGTTTCAGAAAAACATAATAATGCTACAATGGCTTTAGAAGGCTACATTTCCCATATTGCTGGTGGGTTTCTTTGGCATTTTTTAAATTAAGCAATAACAACATATCACTAGGGGGTTCTTTATCCTAGATAGATTTTACTTAATGGCCGCCAAAGGTAACATTACATTCACAAACACATTAAATAAAAAGCTCACTTGTGTCCCCTAAAGTGAGACTATACTGCTCTTGTCATTCCATGTAAATTTACGCTTGCTTTGGTTTGGCAAGATTTTATAGAGATATAAAAAACCTGTCCTTGCATGACCATGAGCAGGCCCTTCATTGTTTTCATTCATTATTTTCTGAATAGCAGGATTGTACGTGTTTCAGCCCTTAATTGTGTACAGTTGTTTATGTGGGCATGTACTGTAAGCTGGAAAAACCGATGTTGGAACTTGTGCTTAATATAATGTGTGTGCAACAGAAAAACAATACACAAATGTCTAGCTTTGCCCGTAAGAGGCTCCCACGGGAAAGGTTTCCATAATCGTGACAATTTGTGCGATAGGCTATAAGAAATTCCTTGCAAAAAACACAATCCTTCTAAGTAGAGTCATTTCTGGATCTCAGTGTGATTTCCTCAGCATACGTCTGGCAGTGTTCACAAGCCATGAACCCGTTCCAAGACGACAAAGGAAGTTCTAAAATGTCTGGAAAGTTTGTTTTTCCCCTCCTTTCTGATTTCTCTTTCTTCTTCGCTTGCACTGTGCCCAACGCTCATGGCGGTCTAGAAAGTCCTAACCTTGGAACACAAACATAAGCAAACACCCGGGTTATTAGTGAGAAAAAAATGAGACGCGTCATAATGTATCGGTGAATTTCCAGATTATGTAAAGAGCAAAGGTCACACGCCTACGTGAAAGACAATTCCTGTGTTTTGTACATAAAATACATAAAACCTGAAACTCTAATAACAGAACATTTTTGTGTGAATGCTCCCACGCAGCATATAATGGTCCACTAGACCAGTGCTCCCCAAACCAGGGGCACTTATAGGGGTACGCATGTAGTTCCCAGGGGGTATACACATGTATGCAATGTGTTGTTTGTATTTTAACAGCAGATACTGTATGTGTCCAAGACAAATTTTCTTTGGGACAATAAAGTCAATCCTATCTTAGCTTATTTTTACGCAGAATTCTTTTCACCAAAAAATAATTTACAAAAAGCAGACAGAAATGGACGGGAAAAAAATGTGTCTGTGGGAAAAGAAAACACAGATGTTCATCTTAAGTTGTGTTTAAGTTATAGCCAAAAACACAGCGGTTTTAAAATACCTTTTGTGCAACTGTTTTTATTCTTCCATGTGGGAATTGTCACAGCTGCTTTGCACTTCCCCTCATCTCGAATGCATCAGCAGCCACATCTTTCCTGGTGAGAAGAAAGACCGCCTCCATGCTTGGTTAGGTCCAAAGGAAAGGTTACAGAGCAGTGTTCTGCAATGCTTATTCAAATCTCACACACACACACGGGCCTCTCTGAGTGATTGATCTGCATTAAACAGAATGGCAATGGGCTTCTGAAGTGCCAGACCTAATAGTGTGGGAAGTGCACACAGCTTCAGGGTCCCCTAGGTATGAGGCACCGTAAACAGTGCTGTAGGTAGACATAATAACTGGCCCTAACGGTGCAGTGAAAACTTGCCACAGGGAGCTTTCTAGTGGGTGCTAGGAAATATAGAGAATATATGTAGACTTTTGACTAGTTACGTTTGGATAAGTTAATGTTAGCTAAGATAAGTTGAGTTGAGTGTAGTTTGATTAAGTGAAAGTGAAATAAATTTGATTGTGTAGGCCTATAATAAATTCAAATCAATAAATCATTTGAAACACTTCAGGTAAATAAACAATGGCATTGCATTCCATAGCAAACACAAGGAAAAAGTCTCTCTATGCATCTGTAATCTTGAATAATGCAGCCATAATATTTTGAATTGTGACAATGAATGTGTTCCGATATATTTTAATTGAAACCAGTGATTTGTTTGCAAATAGGTTCTGGTAGTTTTAATCCTTATCATGCCTGTTATTCATTTTTCACTTTTGAAAAGACGGTTTGAAAGTTTCTACTGTTTAACCAGATTTGTCCAAACGAGAGAAACACCATTCTCTGCTTGCTGTTAGTAAGTTCAAAGATGAAAACCCTCAGCAGACACACTGTTAAGTGTAGAGCCTGGAAATTCTTTACGAGACGCAAGCTGTGAGACACTTTCATGGCGTTCACCTTTAATTTTTCTGGTGTAACCTCCTGCAGAGCGACAGTGGCCAAACTTTTTACTGGTTTGCATTAAACACTTCCTCTTTTTCAGTTCGGATACAGTAACTAACCTGATTGAACACACGCACAACACCGTGTTCGTGTTCATCTAAAGAGAACAGCCTTTTATTGGCCGATTATGGGCAGGTCACATCTGTGGCCTGTGGCTGCCAGACCAATTAGATAACTATAGCTTACTATATGGGTATTTCATGGGCATTTCAAAATAAATGTGCCTGAGTTGAAATGGCTAGTAGTTTTTGTATTTGTATTTTTTGTTTTAGTTTTTTTTAATGCTGCTGCTTTTTTTCCAAGATATGTCATCAGTCACAGACATAATTGGAAGTTAGATAATAGTATAGATTGCTTCCTGTGTTGCAAGTTCCACTGCTGGAGCAATCAGTGTGGTGAGAGTGTCTGTACACCTGTTCAAATAAACAAGGAGGTAAAGGAGGGCAGTGGCAAGGCACAGATAACCATAATATAAGCTACATTACAGAGAGCCTGCACAGACAATGAAGTCAGAATCTAATAACTATTGCCAGTGACTTCATTATCTTGTTTGTATTCTGAATGCAGAGTCCACAATGAACACCTGCCACCAGCTAATGGAGGATAGATTTGGTCATTAGGCAGGTAAAAAAAAATGCAGGGTTACATATTAAAACAATTTCTTGGCCGGTGGATCTTTCCACTCTGGGAGGTAAAAAGACACATTTCTAAATGTCAACTTTGGACCCTATCTGGATGGCTTCCATCTCAACTTTAAGTGGAGTCCATGCATAATACAAAAAAAGTAAACACATTCAAATGAGATAGAATATCATTTTAGTTTGCGTCGAGGAACAAAATCTGACCAACAAATTGCCATTGAGATGACGGAAAGATCGGAAAAGTTAAAACTCAGTCGTTAGGTGGATTATTAAGACGTAGTCAGAGAGCATGGGAAAATACTATTGGCAGAAGTTACCCTTCAAACATGCATGAATGAGGAATTACAACAGAGTGGGACGCAATTACGTCCCACCAATTAGTGTGTGTCAGGTTACGTTACTCTGCACCAAGGGCCTTTACTGCGGTGAAGGTGCTTAGCAAGAACAAGGAAGGGGTCAACCACTGGAGACGAACAAAGTGATGGTGACCTTTAGCCACCCAATCACAACGTGTTACATGCGGACGTTTCCAGTACATCTACGACTAGAGAAGTTGTTTATTAGAATTTGTGTGTCAGAACTCATTTTTATCGTGTGGAGTTTGAAAGCAGCATTAATTCATACTATTTTATTGCTTACTCTCAATTTTCACAACTGTATGCACTGCAGGACAAGGCTTTCACATTGGGTGGCCCCCTTTCTTGCTTTCCAAGAGGTCCACCTCAGTCCATTGGAATTCATCGACATGTGGCCAGCCGTTCTGTCAGTTATGTAACACGTATCAAATGTACAACCTTGTTGGAAGAAGAATTAAAACGATGACGTCTAATTGAATTTTCTTCTCCGGTTTTGTTTTAATTTGTATTTTATTTTGCATTAAATCGTAGTCACATCTATATTATCTCTAAGATCGTGTCTGACAGTGTCTTACTGCCATTGGCTGGTTTGTTGGCCACCGTGACAAAGCAGCAGCCAGCCACCACTGGGATTGAGTCTAGCTTCAGGGCCAGTTAGCTCATGTGTCCAGATTACTGACAACAGCCAAGCTTTACATCACTGGTCAGATTGAAGTCACATTTCACCTGGGGCCAGGAAAGTCCATTCTGCTAGTCACAGATAACGGGCTTGTTTACACCGGCAGAAAGTATATACTGTGCTGTTTCCTTCTTATTTAGGCTGGCGCTACATCTTTAAAGGTGCTGTAGGTCAGATTCAAGAGAGAGAGCCTCCCTCTCTGCTCCTTCCCTTTCCTGCATTTCTCCACCATTGAGTGATTGACAAGCAAGATGCATTCTCCGAACCAATCAGGGAATTGATGCCTGATTGGTCAGAAATGAGCCGGGAGCGTCTAAAATCTCAATTGGCTCCTACAGAGGCATATTCTCCTTGAGCATTCAACTCACTAATAGCTGACATATTACACTCAAATAATAGCTCTTAAATCTTACCGACAGCAACTTTTATAGCTTAAACCCATCTCCAAATAATTTCTACTTAAATTAAATACAATGGAATAAAGTGAACTTCCTTGGTGTGAAAATACAGAATGACCAAGAAGAAATGTGTAAGAAGATTATAGGAATAGGCCTACTATATTCTTTCCCAGAAACCACATTGCCACACAGCTCAGGTTATCCGCATGCCTGTTCCAAAACAAGAGGTTTAAAGACAGAGGAGGAAATTCCCAGGATCTTGTTTTATTATGCTGGAATGACAAAACTGCTCTCCACAGGTGATCGCATCAAGTCAGATTGAATTATCATTAAAATGAAGTGAAGTTGGAGTAGAACACATGTTGGAGAGTTATTGACTGCCTTTCAGTCAATAGGAAGAACACTATGGGCCTATACTGTATAATTTATAATATAGACTACTCTAATTATAATACAATACCCAATACCAGAAAGTAGAGACAGCAAGTGTACGACATTGTAACATCTTCAAAGTGCTGTGAGAAGAGGCCGATACATTTCGGTCCATTTAGTTTAGTCAAGAGATAAACCAAACAAATATAATAGATTGTGCTTTTATATGTTCTTCTTTTATAATAAATATATCATCTGTCAAGGATTACTCCTAAAACAATATATAGGCCCAGTTAACCAATGGTAATGCTGCGTCTGTCATCTCTTCATTTACTGAACACCCCCAAGCTTCATTGCTACAAGCTATTGTCTGTGGAAACCTCATGTGATTTGATGTGCTGTTTTGTCACAACACTCTTTGTTGTGATTTTAATCTAAAAAGGCTCTCCTGGTGAAATTAGGGTAAAATAAAATAATACAAATAAAAACAAAACCATGGTAGAATTGGCCGACAGACAACACACCGTGTGCTTGTGGTTTCCAGACTCACTGCATTGATTTGATAAGCCTCCGATGAGGACAACAGACTATTAAAAGTTATTAAAGTTAGTGCCCCCAATGTCGGTGTAAAATATTTACGATAACATTAAAACAACGGGTTGCTGAACATCATGTTTCCCTCAGCAGACATCACAGCATAGATATACACTAGACATCACAGCGGGATGCTGAACATTATGGCCCTTATCCCAGAAATCAAAACAACTCATTGTAATGTCTGCAGCACGTGGAGAGTAGCTTCACGGCAGGCTGAGAGAGGATCATGATTTATAGCGTTATCCCGGTCTACCGCCACACAACATCCGGTCTCTTACTATTTGAGCTATGAACGCCAGTAAAAAAACTCCCCGGAGCGAGAACAATAAGCAAATGCGAAGAACAACAACAATAACGACAACAAAAACAACAACAACAACGACGACGAGGACAAAACAACGAAACAATATCCGAAACATGTAAACCTCCCTCTCTATCCAAAGTCCCTCCCCTCTCGCCGCTAAGCCGACGGTAACTGGGGAAAAGTCCCGCCCGCTCAATAACGCTCATCTCTAGCATCCCTTCCCGTCCCTGGTGAAACGAGGTTGAATCCCCACGGGAAAGTGTTGTCCCGCCCACCGCCGCGGCAGCAGCAGCAGCAGCAGCAGCGCCGCTCCTCCTCAGCGCCACTCCGCTCCGCCGCCTCACTGGGGGGAAACTTATGGTTGAAAAGTGTCCACACCGCGGCTGACCGACGTCCAGTGGCCGACAGACGACCACACCGACCGGGAACGAAAGGTGAGCCTAGGGGTCGTGGAGAAAGTGACTCTAGATGTCACCTAGGGGTGCTGATGGTTTGATGGTTTGTGTTGGACATCCTTGGACCCAGAAGAGGGGAGAAAGAAATGCGATGAGGTTCAGGACATGGCAGGAGGAGAGCTGACATATGGTGACATTACTGATGCTTTGCGTGGTTCGTTATAGTTTGTGCTTTTATGATAGTTTAATGTGTAGTGGGCCTACGTAGGCCTGCTATGTCTTTACTCACATGCTAAGTTTTTCCAACTCTACTGAGTTATAATCACATCTGCCTTGTATTGATGTTGCCTTATTCACTGAGTTTCAACCATGTCAGTCTTTTGATTCAGCCAAGTACTTTATTGAGCTGAATTCAACAAAAATATAGCCCAAATCAGTGAAGCATGCACCACCATATAAAGGATGACAACTGATCCAAAAAATAAGTTTATCTTGAATTAAAACCCATTAGCACATATGGATAGTTATCTATAGGCTATATTATGCCTACATAACATGGCACATTAATTAATAGTCCACCTAATGCTGAAAATGAGCTATGTTTCAAGTTTTTTTAATTTAATTTTTTACATTTTGCAGAAAAAAAAGTATTTTGCATAGCTGTTGTTGTAGTGGGAGTAGGACTTGGAGACACGTTGGTGCAGGCCTCGCCACACACCGAGGTAAACAAGAGCTTAGATGAAGGCTATTGCAATTGAAGAAGATGTGCACAATGGCAACATGTTGTGCACAGTCCCACTGCTGCAACCTCTGCACCGGCATTACACACAGGGGAACACAATGACAATGTGTATAT
>JAOPJH010000001.1:10021259-10035634 GCA_027122575.1 Merluccius polylepis | reverse complement strand
AATGCATTAATAAGTGCTTTATAATGACTAATAAAGAGCCAATATGCGTGCTTATAAGCAACTAGTTAATGGTGAATGTGTGGTCCCTAATCCAAAGTGTTACCTAATATATTTTTATGTTATTTTTGCTCCCCACAGTGTCTATCTACAGTTTCCCACTTGTGGATCAGGAGCTAACTGTGGATGTTGAACATGTGGATCTCAAGGTGGTGCTCTGTTGCGCTGACAGACAGGACTGCAAACCCTGCCTGCAAATCCTCATTGCAATCCAAGGTAGGATCCTCATATTCACTCGGACACTGACAACAAAACAAGAACAAAAATGGAGGCACTAATCAGGGCTAATAAATAAATTGTCTAATTTACAATAAGTTTTAAATAATACAGTATTATATACTAATACTTTTTGAATGAATACTGGATGATGTGGTGTTGCTAGGCAGTTTTAGACAGCCATTTAAAAATATTGACAGATAACTCATGCTATGTGTGTTGGTATGCAGGCGTGGTGGTGTTGGCACATGAAAAGCAGGATTCAGAGCAGTCGGGGGAACAAAGCAACCAAGAAGAGAGATTTGACACTGAGCGGCCGAGTATGATTGGGCTTTCCAACCCAACAGGTATAGCAAGAAAACAATTACGAATTAACACGCCCTCATGTCAACACACATATACACACCAGCTTAAATTTATAGAGCAACTCATAACTCATCTCATAACTAATTTAAACAAATGTTGTCTTCCATTCCAGTTTTGCTAAACCTTTTTCTATTGTGTTTGTGTGCGTTGAAGCTTTAATCAAAGTGTGTCTGAGCTCTCCGGGCACCGGGTATTGCAAGGCAGTGGAGTTTCGACCCGACCAGAGATTTCAGAAACACGTGCCTGAACCCAAGGTAAAGCTTCTTCCTTCCCTTCCCGTATGCCTCCGCCCAGACAGGGCCCAGTGCCAGGGCACTGATGGGATTAGACGTCATTGTTACCTAAAGTCAGTTGTGTGCTCAAATTCCACTAGAGCATCTCCATTGTTTGTTTGTTAGAGATTAGAGATTCATAGCCTACTGTGTGTGTACCTGTTCCCGTAGATGTGGCTGATGCTGAGGGAAGAGGTGACGTTTGGCAGTCCTCTTGTGGTCCAGGTCCACTCCCGTGCCATGGCAGTCTACGAGTTGACGGTTCTGTCCTTACAGGAAGGTGGGATAAGTGCCCAACAGATGCACTTTAACAAGCTCGGTCGATGATTTCACCCTCCTTATTTTATTTTTCTCTTTTATTTACAGTGTGCCACCTCAGCCTGAACGCCACTGTCAAGGACTGTCACGGTAATAACAGATTATGACGTCAACTGTTATAGTAACAACAATGATTTGTTGAACTGCCTCATTGTGAACGGTGCTAAACAAAATAAATTGTTTGGGCAACCGTCACCCAGGTGGGTGCTACACACCCGTAGCGGATGGGTAGTGATGTGTAAAGCACTAAAGTATGTTATTATTACTGTAGCCTGTGATTGACATCTCTGTGTCACAGCATAATCTAACACAATACACGTTAAGCTAGCCAAATTTAGTAACGCCTTAATCCTCTTAGTGTCTTTTCTGATATGTTGCCATTATGGTGACTTAATGAATGTGAGTTGGTGAAAAATCAATCCTTAACAGAAAGTTCAGTCTGAGTTGAAAGTACTAGAATAGAATTTGTCTAGGGTTACTGTGAGGACTCAAATCAAGGTATTATTTTGTATTAAGTATTCAAGTCGAGCACCGATCACCGTTCATGAATACATTTATTATACAGCACTTTGACAGGGCCAAACTATGAAATAATAAAAGCAGTTTAAAGGAGATATAAATTGTGAATCTAAAAAGCGTCAAGACAAATATACAACCAAACAAATAGGACGAAATATTTACATGCAGAACCATTTAGGTATGTAAACTGTCTTTCACTACAATAAATGCCACTCAAGTTAGAAAAACAGTTCCTCCTTCTTTCCCTGGCCGGCTGCAACAGGCAAACAGAGAACAGTGACATACTTGAGCTCCCACACAGGGGTATCTGTATAAATTGACTGTGTGTGCACTGTATGTGCGCGTGTGTGTGTTGAAATACCAACTGAAATATGTTTGTGTGTCTGTGTGTACAATGCATAATTTATTCACCATGTCTAGCTGGAAGAACCGGAAGTATTCAGTATGAATTAATAATAATGTGTGTATATGCAGGCCTAATAATGTAAGAGTAATTTGGTAGTAATTAATATGTGCTGTATTATTTGACCATTAAGGTCTAACACTAAAAGGAATCATAATATGTAAGACAACTATCATTCATCCCCCTGTAGCTCCCAGATTCAAAGCTGTGGCGGACCATGAGAGAGAAGAAATCATCCTTCAACTGGACGTCGCCGACGGCTACAGCGAGACAGCCATGTACCAAATGTTCTGGAACGAAATGCCCGGAGAGGTCCTGGAATGGGTGAGTCCCATCACCAAGCGTTCAGTACCCTCACAGTGCATTGAGGTACAAAACGCGCTTCTCTATGTGAGTCGATTATGTCGATGTTAAGCTCTTGTTGTTTTCTTTCAGCCAAAGGGCCAACGAGAACTAACCATCTCGACAAATGCCGTAGCACCGTGTCTATGCATCCAGGTAGGTGACTGGCTCTTGGATAACAATGTGCTAATGATGACACCACCATTGCACACTTCATTTGTGTGTTCGAAATAAACTTTTTTCGTCCCACAGGTATGGTGGAAGGGATGGCCACTGCGCAGGAAATCCTGTCCCTTCAAAAACCTGCAAGGTAAGGACAATCGGTCTTGTTTTCCGCCGACCGTACTATTCCACGTGTATGAAACCTTTTTCATTTTTTTTTTGTTTTTTTTAAAGGAATCTTTGAAAAAATGCAGAACAACGTGTCTGTATCGATGTGGGAGGTGCCTGTGAGAGGTAACCTACCTGGTGACACACAGCAGGCTACGGCGTTAAACTGGAATGTGACCGCCCCCTGCAGTCTCGAGGGGGTAGTGTGGCTTTGCAAACAGGACTCTGCAGGGGGCGGGTGTGAGGAGGTGACTGGCTCCAGACAGAGTCTGCACAACCACACACATGCCGGCTGGAGAGCCACAGCCAATGGACACTGGGTAACGTTACTGTCTTGGTCTAATATCCCAATCGTTTTTTCCAACAAAACACCTGTAACCATAGTGAGCCACCCAAATAATATTTTAATGTATTCGTTATTTTCTCTCAACAGAAAAAAGGGGAGTTCATTAACGTGTCATCGCACCCTACTCTCTGTATTCGGGTGAGTCTGTTCTGTCTTTATTGAATGCGCAACATTTTATGATGAATACATAGATGCCTACATTTGTCGATCAGTGCAATCTGTTTAAGATACTTGTACTATCTGGTGATATCTGCTTAGGTCAAGCTTCATGGGTCGCATTCGGACCTGGAGCCACACTGCCCCTTTGCAGGTATGACACTGACCTTGACTGCCCTTGAACATTTTATTGTCCTTGACCAAATTATCCTCACACATGTACTTGTTTTTCGATGATGGATGGTAAATTCTGGATGACATTTTCTATTTCATGCACGTAATCCATCGATATCATTTCACATCTCATTCCTAGCGCCCCGACGGAGATGGAATTTGCTTATTTTCATTGGCCTCCTTCTCGTATGCATGTCTATACTCGGTGCATATTTTATGCAAGGACTACTTAAAGGTTAGCTATCAAACAATATTACAAATTCTTACTGTTAATGCAATTATTACAAACATATTACTGTTAATACACATTCTTAACAAAATATCTAAAATCCTACTATGTTACACATTTAGGTTATGCTTGGAGATGGTTTAAGGAGGGCGATGTGAAAGGTAAAGAGAAGGGCTTTTGTCTCTTTAAATACAGTTCACATTGGTATATTATTATTGTTGTAAAATGTACATTTTTTTCCATTTGGTCCAGGTGTGATCGCTGGGAGCCATGTTGTGCTGCTGCACCAAGCAGATGGGGAGCCAGCTCTGACAGTGCTGCTGTCTCGCCTGGGCGTCTCCCTCCAGACCCTGGGCTTCAGTGTGTCCCTCGACCTCTGGAGCCAGAAGGAACTCAGTGTTCTGGGCCCCGTGCCCTGGCTGCACTCCCAGCTGGACCGGGTCCAAAGGCAGGGGGGCAAAGTGGTGCTGGTCCTGACCCAGTCGGCCTGGGCCAAGGCTGACGAGTGGGGCAGCCAGGGTTGGGAGAGGGGCGGGGCTAAGAGCAGGGAGAGCAGGGCCGGAGGCGAGGAAGAGGAAGGGGTAGAGGGGGGCGGGAAGGGCGGCCGGGTCACCTCTAAACACGTAGACGCGTTCAGCGCCTCGCTGAGCTGCGTGCTGGCGGACTACATGCAGGGCCGCGCGGGCGAGCGCTTTGTCCTGGTGCAGTTTGAGTCTCTCCCTCCCCAGTGGCCCGGCTCCGACCGCCCGCTGCCGGAGCTGTTCCGCGGACTCTGTCTCCACTGCCTCCCCTCCCAGAGCCTGGCCTTCCTGACGGACCTTACCGGCGGGCGCCACAGCTCGTCGGCGTCCGCGAGACGCAAGAAGGCGGGGAAGCTCAGGATGGCATCCAGAGTTCTGGCTAAAGGACTGATGGGGACGGGGGTGAGCGTGCTGCGGCTGGCAGGGCTGCCCCAGGATTGTGTAGGGGTGGTGGAGGAGGATACCTGGGAAACAGTGCCCCTGCGGCCATACTCCACCACTCCTCCTACAAGCCCAGACACTAGCCCTAAGGAGGCCGGGGTGGAATGGGTCTGAGAGAGAGGGAGCGAGAGAGAGAGAGAGAGAGAGAGAGAAAGAGAGAGAGAGAGGGAGAGAGAGAGAGAGGGAGGTAGTTCAGCACACTATTTTACGTGTTTGCCTTTCAGGAGCTGTTTTCTTGCGTGCACTATTGACCCTTGTCTGAATGTTTGGCAGATAGATGCATATCTCACTCATAATATCAAAACAACAGGGCAGGTTGTCTTTCCTGCGGGTGAGTATGTGGCTCTGCTATTCCCAGATCTAGTATGTTGGTTCCTGTTCACGTGTGTGTTCAAATGATTGACTGATTGATGATTGTAATTCATTGTGTGTGTATTCAAGTGAAGAACACTGTATTATCCAAAAGCACAAATTAAAACACATTTTTGTGTAACCGGAAACTGCAATCATGTTTTGATGGTACTGTATATGAAACATTTATTTCCTCAAACATATTAGGTAGGCCTACGCCCATCTGCCTGAAATGTCCAGGCAAAATGTTCTGTGTTCAACTCATAAGTTAAATGTAATCTATACTAGCCTATAATACCTCTAAGGAGTAGTGACTTGAGTTGCAGCTGTCCTACTGTTATAGGTGTCCATGCTTTAACCAATTTAATTGTATACCTCTGCATCTCATTGATAGAGAGAAACATGGGGGTTTGTGTTTGGTCAATGTCAGAATGGTAATGCACATACACATGCAGGCTTAAAGTATGAAATCATTTTGAGGAATGTATTTGATTTGTATGTTTTGGTTTTTTGTTTTCTATTAAATAAAATACAGTTTACTGTTCCCTGTGCAGCATCTTATTTCTTTTGCCCACCTCGAAAAAGAAAACTGACAAACACCAACGTAAAAACACAAGGGTAAGTGTCTGCCTTCCTCATCATCAACACAGCCACCTTTCCAACATGGTCCTGGATAATGTGTGTGTGTGTGTGTTTCACATAACTGGTCGCTGATTGGTGGAGGAAACGAAAATCCCAGCGGACCTGGGCGGGGCTTAGCGTGCTGCAGCCCCAGCTGCAGGGAGCACCAGGAAGGACGACCACCAGCAGCTGTGTGCTCCCCTAGCAGAGCTGTTCCCCACCACGGTCCAGGTCCCAGTCCCGGTCCCGGTCCCTGCTGATGAAGTGGGCCATGAACCTTTGATGCACTTCTCGGGGTTTGGGCTAGAGACGTGAACATAGGCTCACCGGCGACAGTTGTTTCCACGACGTGCACGCTTTGCACCAAGGTATGAGCATGCTAGCCCAGTGAGTCGCTACACCGGGCTAAGCTAACCATCAGCTATGGTGGTCAAATATAGCTCACACGTATATCTATTAAACACGTGATCACGATCTTGTGTATTTTGAACACGTAGACATCCCTTTCAGTGCTAATAGTCGGATGCTACAAGTCTGTGGTCCAGCCCAGGCTGGTAGCCGGCCGTTGCTAGGTGCTAGTGAGGTGAGGCTAGTGGGCTTGGTGGTGCTGATGCTGAGCCGGCTGCGTGGTGTGAACCAGGACATCCCGTCCACCACTCCTCAGGAAGACGCTTCCTCTGGATCAATGGCGTCAACGCAGGGATACACTCTCTCTGTTGTGCGTGCCGGTCTTTTGTTCCGACGGCATCTCCTCCTCCTCAGGTCAACGTTTGGTTACAACCGTTTTAAACCCATTTATGTTGCTAAGTACATGGATTGGGCGTTAGTGACCCGGAGCTGTAGTAACTAGGATGCTCCGTGGACATTGGGTATTACGAGAATATGATGCTGGTACTCAAGGAAATTAGTGATTTAGCGTAAAAATAGCAAATGGAGGGATTGTAATGTGATGCCATTACATACCTATGATGTGATGATGTGATGATGACAACGTCTGCTGGATTAATGTGTTAGGATCAGATCACATGACAGACAAAACAATGATGGAGAGCAGTAGGCCTACTCATTCGTTTACATCGGAAAATAAAAAATTAAATCAACTAATGATGATTCATTGGAGTGTGACTATTCATCGGCGTATAACTAATGAGTTTTGTTGTAGTAATGCTTACACGTCGGAAAGTCGACCTGCTTCATTTGTATTTATTCCTAATAGTCCATTAAATAATGTTTTTGAGATGTGCATTGCCACCAGCATTTCTGAATTAGTTTAGGAAAGTATTAGCATAAAGTTACTTGATACGACATAATGTCAATGTCGTATCACCCTTGTTACAAAACTAATGTTTTGTTGACTTGTGTTAATAAGTTGAAAGCCTAGTCTGATTGTATAATGCAAACTACTTAGATGTTTAAGATTAAATACTTTTATAAAAGTCAGTCACCTTACTTTGTGTAAGTAACAAAAACGATTTTAAAAAAGCCACTTTACACAGCATATTTATTTTTTAAATAATAAACGTCTGTTCTTTATTTGATCTGCAAAACACAATAGTTGTTGTATTACAGAACACAAAAAGACTTTGCAAACAGTTAAGCTTGCTTTTGTTATGTGACTTGCCCAACAGGAAAGGAGCTATGTGGTGTGACCGGTCTTCTCTGCCTTTACTGGTTCTCTTTTGTCAACTGTCTGTGGTGAGAGTAGAGACGGCACCATGCCAAACCTGCCACAAGCTGACTGACAGCTTTATTAAGGTACCTTCGCCTTGCCAACTTGCTTAAACCTGCACTATGTAACTTTCACTTCTGAAGAAAAAGTTTCTTGACTAAAACACGGCCATCCAAGCGCAATCGATCCAGGAAATTGTTTAATTGTGGTCCACCTTGGCGCCCCTCACCATGGCAAAATGACATAGCTATAGCTGTAGCTACAACTCAAGCCACTAGAGGTTGCTAATGGAAAAACATACATACCGCTAGTGCAGGTTTGATTCTACTGTTCTGCAATTTATTGGATGTGATTTTTATATATATTTTTATGGTAACACTTTAGATTAGGGACCACATATTCACCATTAACTAGTTCCTAAGATTGTAATTTTACTCCTTACTTACTTCCAATAAGCAGTAATAAGGAGGTCATTGTGTTAATGACCTAGTAGTTGTAGAATATGGTCATGCAGAGTAATGCATTAATAAGTGCTTTATAATGACTAATAAAGAGCCAATATGCGTGCTTATAAGCAACTAGTTGATGGTGAATATGTGGTCCCGAATCTAAAGTGTTATCTTTTTTATTTATCTATTAATGACTTTCCTCAGGGCTTGGCGATAACGGCCACTAAAAACTTTGGCGGTGGCAACACAGCATGGGAGGAGGAGAAGCTAGCCAAATATGCACGCAGGTAAGAGAGGTGTCCTTCTTTAACAGTATTAAGTGTATACAAAAATGGCTCTCTGTCAAACTCCCTGTTTTTCATTATCACATTCCTCCCACGTCATGCTCTCATGCTGTGTGGAAGTGACAGTTGAACTCTATTTTTGAACTGCTATGTCTAAGTCTAAGTTATTATGCTGTCACCGCGTTTCAGTGAGACCCGGCTGCTTGAGATCGTAGAAGGAGCGTGTGAGAAAACCGACTTTGAATGTAACCAGCTGCTGGAGCAGATCGAGGACCAGGTGGAGACCTGGTGGTTCCATAGGTATGCAATGCTGTGTGTTCAACTGCCTCTCTTGATGATGTCAATGCAGTATTTCTGATATTGATGTTGACTGATGCTGACTGTATGTTTATTGTTTTCACATTAAATGCATACAAGAAGTACACTACATCAACAATAGCATGTAACCTTTCCTGACATGACGTGATTTCCATTGTTGTTGGAAATATGCCTCATGTTATACAGTCTCTATAAGTGTATGATTCAACTTTTTCCCATAGTCTAGTATTAAAAAAGTAAACCCAATCGCAATAAATCTTAATATCGAATCGCATTACTTCAAAATCGCAATACATATCGAATCGGCACCCAAGTCTGATGATAGGAACAAATCTGGAGAGGAGCATATTGTTAAAACAAATATTAACTGCAATGACTTCTTCTCCTTCTTTGTGTAGACAGCAGGAGGCCCCCGACCTTTTTGATTGGCTGTGCATTGAGGAACTAAGACTCTGTTGTCCACCAGGACGCTATGGACCTCAGTGCAAAGGTTCCACCAAAACACACACAACAACAAAACAACATTCTTTTCAGTAATCACAAAGATCCTGTTTAATCACAGTTCTGTGTGTGTTTCTGCATGGGCAGAGTGTCTTTCCGGTCCAGGCGGTGTGTGCGGAGGCCTGGGCCGCTGTGAAGGCGAAGGCACCCGTCTGGGGGACGGAGAGTGTGTCTGTGACCCCGGATACTCGGGCCAGCTGTGCCAGAACTGTGCAGATGGCTACTACAGAGAAAAGAGCTCTAATCACAGCACAGCAGCTTGTGCAGGTAACTAACCCCCCCCCCCCCCGCTTCGGATCCAAGATGGCCTCCTTTATTTATTCATTTATTTACCTGGGACAGTGCACATTCATCAACATTTCAGTTCCCACATCAATGTAAATGAGTTAGCTAATGAGCTAATTCTCATCTGTAGTCCCTGGGCAGGTCAATATAGGACTGTATGTTAGCTGTTGTATATATTCTGCCCTGCTTGTAAGACCTCTCCTCTCTCTCTCTCTCTCTCCCTCTGCAGCTTGTTACCATTCATGTAAGAAGTGCTCAGGGCCGCAGGATTACAAATGCCTGGATTGTAAACCAGGCTGGATCCTCCATGACAACAAGTGCGTTGGTGAGTGTGGCTGTTATCACTTCTCGTCTTCGACCTCACATTTTCAGTGCTCATTTGTTGAGTTGTTTACCTCGCTCTTCCTGTCTCCTTTAGACACTGATGAATGTGGCACGGAGTTGGCGCGCTGCCCCACCAACACTTACTGTCACAACACGGATGGGTCGTACGAGTGCAGAGGTGATGCACACACCCTACCAGCTTCCGTGTGTCGGGCATGCTGTCAAGCTGCTGGTTTCATGAAGCATGGCTCTGGAATGGCATGTTTGCATGACATGATTGATGATTGATTACCTGGTCTCTTTTTTAGAATTAGATTATAATCTCTTTTTTGCGTCTGGCCTTTGTTCATTGTATGTCTTCATAACAACATTCAACAATAACATTCTCAGCTCAGGATCTCAGCTCAGGATTAGATCAGAGTAACTATACATTTGCCACAATACAAAAAATATGTTTATTCAATACATTGGATTACTCAATATATTAAGTCAATTCCAAATGTAATGCTTTTGTATGCTTTTAAAGCTATATTATTTATATTATAAGGGAATTTACTATGACAAAATTACATAGTGAAACCAATACATTTTTAAATGATCTCTCCTAATATCCAACCGGTAATATTAACTGTCTGTGGTTGTATTCAGGCTGTGACCAGGCGTGTGTTGGCTGCATGGGAAGTGGCCCAGCTCGCTGTAAGAAGTGTGCCCGTGGCTACAGGCTCAAAGGAGCCAAATGTGTTGGTAGGTGACATAATATTGACTGATCCATCTCTATCTCTGTTATTTCTGTGTACTCTGGATAAAACTAAATGTGCACCGTCTCCTGCCCTTGCAGACATAGACGAGTGTAGCGAACGTGCGATAGCATGTCCAGGGCTGAACGAGGCCTGTATCAATGAAGAGGGTTCCTTCCACTGTGACTGCGCTGAGGGGTTTGTCCGACGAGACAGCATCTGCGTGGAGAACAAGCTACCCAGTAAGTACTAGTAGTAGTAGACACAGACGCAGAACATTGGTACATTAGCTTGTAGTCATTTGGCGGTGTTTTATCCATCATGAAGTGTGGCTGAAAACACAATCAAAGCAAGCATACAATACAAATTGGGGCAACAGCAAAAATTCCAAGTCGGCGTGGGACGATATGAAAACTTCATGACATGATTATCCTGGCCAAAATAATTGTGATTCACAATATTATCACGATAATCATGAAAATGTGCTTGAAACTCTTCAAATGGCACTTTATCTTACATTTTGTTATGAAACAAATTCTTATTGCACAGATCATTTTCAGTGATGGGCAAGCCGGAGTCTGAGCCTTCAGCCATGGTGACAGCCTTAGGATTTTTGAATGACTGGAAAGATGCAGGCTCCCCCTTGTGGCAAATTCAAAGTAAATCAGGAAAGCTGGGCAATGTCACAGCAGATATGCATGGGCAGGGGCAGAAAGCGTGGAATACATATAGACAACTGTCAAGATGGCAAGGATTTGTTGTGCCGTTTAACTGCGCTAATTACAAAAGACAGGGATAGAATATGTTTAACATACCGTGGGGTTCACTCCCTTAAAAACAGAAAGGGCGGATGATTTGTATGCACATAGATTTTCTTTAGTAGATACACTAGGCTTTTCTATCAGATATGTGTAGGCTATAATATCCTATATCAGACCATACAATAGTTGGCCATTAGGACATAGGCTATCTAATATCTATTCATTTTCAGGAATAATATTCTACCCATTCCATTCCCCATTAGTGAGAACTATTTTCTGTAATTGGTGTAGGAGGCGTCCGATGTAAGAGACGTCGCCTGCCAAATCACCTGCCCATCCCCTCCCATTAGGGTTATTTTAGTGCATTCATAGGTTTTTCAATCTATAACTAGAGGAGGTTTGATGTCCTTATCTTATTTTTCTAAAAATATTGGAAAATCTATAAATGCACTATTAACCTAATATGGAGGGGATGGATGTGACCAAAATAGGGGGGAATGCACAAAACCTTAACTGTGACATGATTCGGTGGTGGAAACAAATACTCTAGGTGAGGCTTTATGAGAGACTTTTTTTTTAAAGTTATAAAGAATTACTGTTTGAATGTCTCGCAAATGTCCAACATAAGACGTAGCTTAGTTATCGAGATAGCATAAGCTGCGTCACGACAGAATGATAACTGTCAAACTGCCAAACATGTCATTGACTGTTTAAAATGATCACCATTGATATTGTCAAAAAGTGACATGGACAAGTTCAACAATGAACAACTTAACCACGAAAGCCAAGTTCATGAATCGTATATCGTTTTTCATTACTCAGTTAACTAAATCTTAGATTTACAAGAGGGCGACTTCTGGCATTTATTTCTGCAGTGAAATTATAGTGATATTAGGATGTCACTACAAACATTAGCTATGTTACATTAATATGCAAAAGAAAGACAAGTCAACACATTCACCTCTGGAAGTAGTGTTTTTTCATTCCATTATCAAGCATTACAAGGAAAAATGCAATACAATGGCGTTCATACATTGATTACGATGATGTAGTCGCTAATGTGACCACAGTAGCTTATGGTAACAAAACGGTTTATTGCCCCCTGGCTGCGCACGCATCCAACCATGTTTGTGAACATGGAAACCCTTCTATAGGACTGTATGTTAGCGACAGCTTTTTCAAGTCACTCATTTGAGGGTATTCACGATTATCCCAATTCACGATAATAACGATAATGGAAATTCCCTACGATCAACTCATTGTGAGTGTTTTTTATCGCTAGCAGAATGAGAGTTACTGACTGATCTTATGCTGTTTAATTTCTCAGTGTCACAGTGGTGAGATATCCATGCCCCGGCATGCACTAGATTGACCTAGTTATTTATTATCTGTGCATACGAGTTACATCTCAGAGATCGTACATCTTAACAAAGTGCCTTCCAACTTCAACGTCAAATTCAACAACAACAAGCAAAGAAAGGGCTACTATTTTAGGGAAACCCCAGTTAAATTGGTATTGTCTACTTTCCCAGCGGGTCCAGAGAAAGGTCTCTTCGACGATATGACGGAGGACGAGGTGCTGGTGCTGCAGCAGATGTTTTTCGGCGTGGTGATATGCGCGCTGGCGACGCTCGCCGCCAAGGGAGACATGGTCTTCACCGCCATCTTCATCGGGGGCGTGGCGGCCATGGCTGGCTACTGGTTCACGGAAAAGGGAGATTACATGCTGGACGGCTTTCTGAAGGGACGCTAGTCCTACAGCTCTGAGTTGTGGTGAAGGAAGGGAATATGGGATTGCTGACCAGGAAGAGGTAAAGGTGACTCCCGCAGTGCTAGCCAATCAGA
This sequence comes from Merluccius polylepis, assembly GCA_027122575.1. Taxonomy (NCBI): domain Eukaryota; kingdom Metazoa; phylum Chordata; class Actinopteri; order Gadiformes; family Merlucciidae; genus Merluccius; species Merluccius polylepis. The sequence goes on along the minus strand of JAOPJH010000001.1, from coordinate 10,022,799 downwards.
GTTCTGCTTTCCAGTCGCAAAGTTACTTGAATGCTGCCTGGACTGTTGTTACAAATACAGGACTGATCATTTTGAACAAAAAGTCAGGCTATGCAGGAGAATATATCTATGTAGCCATGAGCATTGGAGGAGGACCTGGCAACGACAGTGCACTGAAATGATAAAACTGAACTTGATCCCCTACCTCAACGTTGCAAGAAGCAGGGGTGAAATCAATAAGACCACCACTGATTGTCACACATTTATTATGCATTTTCATGTTACATCTGGGGGAAAATATTGCACAAGAAAACAAAGTTATTTATTCACATAATATGAACGTCTTGAGCATTTATCATGTCAATCATATCGTCATTTCTTTTGGCTGTTTTATGCTTCGAAACCTGAAGCTTTCTCATCTGTTGAGACGGTGTGGCTGGGTAGGGCATTGCACTACGTAGGCCTGCTGCTGTGCTGTGGTTGAGCCTTTATCATTTCAAAGAAAGCTCCTTGAAGTACTCTGGGATCCATCCATTATGTAACACTGTTCATGAACGTTGTTTTTAACTTGCCTACTACTGAAAGATTTTTTTATTTTAATGAATGCATGTGAAAAGGAACTTCAATGACATTATCTGTTTATTTATTATCTGGTTTTCACGACGAGAATCGACTGCTGCATGTTCATTTTTATTGTTTAAACTGCCAGCATTATAAGCATTATCACGGGTAGTTACATGTGTTTTGGAAATGTACTTGCACTCCTAATGTAAAACGGCATTTACATCATATTTTATTTTGCCTTGAATATAGTTTGTAGCAATATTTTTTGAGAATTATATACTGTGATATGTTTTCAAATGTTCTGCTTTTCTATTTTATTGTATGGAATTCTGTGAGCCATGACTTTTAAGAAACCACCGAGTATTGTTTATGTCCATTGTGATTTTTCCACCCTCTATTAGAAAGACTAGAAAGCTCACGTCCTGCAAAAACCCTCCGTTTTCATTTGCAAACTCTACATAACTTTTAATTGAATTGCTTTGACTCATATTGCTTATTTCCTAAATATTTCCATTTTTTGCACTTTCAATAAAATCTTTAAAGAAAAAATCTGTGAAAATTCTCAGAAAATTCTATACGATGGCATGTTTCAAGATCTATTGGTAAACTTGGAAAATCCTTTAAAAAAAAACAGACTTGACTACAATCTAAAGGTTATCATGCAATTACCCAGCACGGTAGAGAATGAGACTTGGAGTGCGGTCTCATTGTGTCCAATTAAAATGGGATAATAGAATCCACCCCTTAGCAATTACACAGTCTTTCCAAAAAGATGCATCTCCATCAGAGTGGGGATGCATTGAGATTCAGCCTATTTCAGTGTTCCACTCCAGTTAATAGGGTTTAAGCGCAGTAGTTTCCTCTCCTCCAGAGCCCCCAGGGAACGAGTTAGTGCTCTGTCTCTCCATGTCTGCTCCATTAGCTACACACACACACACACACACACACACACACACACACACACACACACACACACACACACACACACACACACACA
>JAOPJH010000001.1:9762350-9776434 GCA_027122575.1 Merluccius polylepis | reverse complement strand
TGTGTGTGTGTGTGTGTGTGTGTGTGTGTGTGTGTGTGTGTGTGTGTGTGTGTGTGTGTGTGTGTGTGTGTGTAGGTCGCCAGGCACTGCGCTTCCAGGAAGACTTGGTGTCGTGCGCGGTGGCTGAGCTTAGCATGGCTCTGTCTCTGATGACGCAGGAGACCCGCGGTCTGGAGGGGGAGACGTACGAGGCTGACGTCCTCTACTACGTTTTCCTCTGCATACAGAAAGTGAGTTCATTAGTTGTACACACACGTTTTACGACTACTGATTTTTTTCCTTTTTAACAATAGTAGTCGACTAGTCGTATGTAAGAAATATGCAGAGAGAGGACTTCTTCCCAATGTAAATTGTATTTTGTAACAAAGTCCAAGCATTGTACTGTAATATGTAACACTATGAAGGATCACCGTTGATAAACATAAAAAGTAATTTGGTAATTCTAAACAAAAGAAGAACAAAATGACCAATTGTCATCCGGACAGTCGGACCGCCCTGGGCACGGGTTTCCGCTGGAAGCTAGGTTGCTGTGACGACGGGCGTTAACACAAACGATAGCCTAGCACTGTATATTTAGCACAACGTGTAACGGTACATGTATTAAACACTACAACAAGGAACAACAACAGCATTTTACATTTCACATTATTTATTATTTATTGTGTAACTTATGTCCACGACTAGTTGACTGCTGCCAACAGCACCGACTGGTGGTTATAGTAGTGGACTTGTTGATGAAACCCCTAGTACACACTGTGGTGTTTGATATTCCAAACATGTTGCCACCAGTTGCCTTTCAACCCTTTTTCTGTCCAGCCTTCCTTTTGAAGTATTGTGGCTTAGATGGTCAAAGCACCGGCCATGTAAACAGCAGACCCTGGGATCATATGGCAGCGGTCGTTTGCAACAAGTAAACAGTAATAGCAAACGGCCTGGCCATGTAACATACAAATACGTTGGTAGCATACATTTATTCAGTATTTTTTTACAGCAACGTATAGCAACAGACGTGCTCACGGTACAACGTTCACATGTTGTATGGTTGATATCTGTGCTGCTGGGACAAACTAATGATGAACCAACGCAGGCCATCCTGCTCATTACTCTTCCCTGGTTCTGTTTTGTCTTCCCAGTATTTGTTTGACAACGGTCGTGTGGATGACGTTTTCTCAGACTCGTACTACACGCGCTTCTCTCACAGTCTGCACCAGATACTAGAGCCATGGAGGCCGTCTGTCCACCCGTTAGGTGAGGGAACCAGAGGATCTATGAAATGACCGTGGATTAGCCACTTGTAACCTCGTTGTATCCCACTACTATCTCTTCGAATCATTCAAATAAGCATGAAGTAAACAAAGAACAATTCTACAAATCCCTTTAAACATCTTGATTGATTATTATTTTTAAATGTATTTTTAGTTGATCACAAATACGTAGTCAGTCATCATTGGCACAAAAACAAATAATAGACATTACGGTCCCTGCTTTCCAGCAGCGAAAGAAAGCAGCATGTCCATAACAACATGGTTCTTGACTTGACACATTCGCCCACCATCCAAATGGTGTTAAATTAAGGACAACAATATGCTTCACTCTTCATATCTACAAGCGTATTTGCAAGTCAATAGCTTCATCTTATATCTGTTGTTTTAGTTCCAGCCAGACACTTGCTGAGTGAATCTGTGTGTGGGGGGGTGGTTTAGTCAGCAGCTACTGCTACCCAAGATCATTTGAACTTCTTGATCATCTTGACAAAATATTCAGTTCATTAGTAGTTTGATGTCTTGTCAGCCAGAATTGAAGAACCCGCTCATTCCTTCCTCTTTCAGGCTACGTCATCCCAAGTCATGTAACGGAGGAGATGCTGTGGGAGTGTAAACAACTAGGAGCACATTCTCCCTCAACATTACTCACAACTCTAATGTTCTTTAACACTAAGTGAGTCTTACACACAAACACACACACGCACACACCGGTACACTGCTCAGCACTTTCTATGCCAGTGTGTGTAACCTTTTGACCCTCTCTGTCCAGGTATTTCCACTTGATGACAGTGGATCAGCATCTGAAAGTGGCCTTCTCCAAGGTGCTGAGGCATACCCGGAAAAGCCCCAACAACCCCAAAGACAAGAGCACCAGCATCCGATACCTGAAGGCTACCGAAAGGTTTATCGGGCAGAAAGGTGAGCCGCCCCACAAGACGCTGCCGTGTGCAGCTTTGTCTCAATAAAGCCGCTCCCGTCGAGGTCTCTTGACGTAACCCACTGTGGCAGTTGACGTCTTGTCTCGATGTCTTTCTCGCAGTGACGGATGACATGTACTCTGAGCAGCTGGAGGACCCGGAGAACCCTCTACGTTGTCCCATTAAGCTCTATGACTTCTACCTCTTCAAATGGTGATTATGGGAAATAATAGGATGCATGTAGCCGGTGCCGAGTCATTCATTGTTGGGCTGATTCACTATTGGAGAGAATGATCATTTTTGCATCACCATTTTCATTTTCACTGAATAGACTATTAAAGTCATGATGTGACATTAGTTGGGGTCTCTAGCCTACCAAACAGGTTTTCTTGCATCTGGAGAGAAGAATGTGTAGGCCAGGGCATCTCTGCAGCACTACAGTGCTTAATTTATAATGGTGTTTTATATTTACATTTACACATTTTACCCTTAAATTGCAGCTCTTGCGATTTGGATATTGCACTTGGCCAGACTACGATTTTCGATACCATTTCTATTAATTGTTCAGCCCTAACTCAATGTACCTTCTGAATCTCATTCTGAATCCCTTCTCTCCTTTCCCGCTCCTTCTCTTCAGTCCACAAAGCGCGAAGGGCCGCAATGACACTTTCTACCTGACCCCCGAGCCCGTGGTGGCCCCCAACAGCCCCATCTGGTACTCCACCCAGCCCATCCTCAGAGAGCAGCTGGAGCAAATGCTCACCCGTATCCTCGTAGTCCGGGAGATCCAGGAAGCAATCACAATGATCGTCAACTTGCAGTAATAAGGAGACGGGGGGCGAGCTCATGATGCCCTTCTGTGGCTCTTTTACGTTTCACCATTCACTCACGTATATCCAGTCGGTTTCCTTCCCTTGGCTTGCGTCCTTCCTGTCCTCTTTCTAAGGGTGGCGTGTCGTACATCGTTGGCGCTCCCAATATCTGCATGTCCTCCTAACACTCGTGGAACATGCGCAGACGGATGACGCAGCTGGAAGGGTTTTGCCTTACTTTTTGTGGGCATGACCTTACAGTCCAGATTCTTCCTGTTTTTGTTTGCCAAAGGATGCAGTAGTGTCTAATCTTTTTTTTAATGATTTTTATTGGACCTGAACTCTTAATTTAAAAATAGAATAATCACTGTTGGTTTGCTTACCAATAGTCTGGAATTATTGTACATTTTCTTATTTTTTTTAATCTGTAATATATTGCGTATATAATTTCACTGGGGTTCGCCTGTTCCACGCTGCTTTTGATCCATCTACCCATCGTCTCCTTGTTCTATCCATCTTGAATGGTTCAGTTCATTCAGACACCTGCCTTGCTCATTGTTCTGTCACAGCAAATGCCTCAACCATATTTCGACTGAACCAAGTCGCCGGGTGTAGGCTATTCCCCCCCCACCCCCCCCGAGGATATCCTTATTCTTTAACTTACTCCGTCTGCAAGTCAAGCTGTCCCTGAGTGTGAGTGAGTGAAAAGCCGGAGGCCGTAGCAGTACTCTGCATTGAATGACTCCCAAGACACAGACTTCTCTGGAACAACCTGCACTTACGTAGCGCTGCCACGCCGGGGGCAGAAGACCCCTGGCGGGGAATAGACCGATTGTTCCTGTATCTCCCTATCCTGCTTCAAGACCCCAGACTGTTCTTTCAGAGGGATCCATTGTATCATAACTGATGATAACATGGCAAGTGAAAAGAGACACAAAGACTTAAAATGGGCTCGGCGCTCATTGTTCTCTTATGTATAATACTCAAAGCTCCTTTGTGTACTGTAATAAGTGTCATCTAAGGGGAGTGGTAGTGCCTGTGTGTTTTTGAAACATGACCTTTTTGTACAGCCGCTATACTGTGAGTTGTTGCTTTTCTGTTTGTCGTCCGTTATGCACATCATGATATTGGTAACCTTTACAATACAAACATGAATGAAGGGAGTGAAGTTTCAAAATAAAGGTAATCACACATATCCGGCGAAGGAGGCAAACAATATAAATATTTTAGTTTTTGAGTTGTGTACCAGGCGTTCCCACAGTTCTCGTAGTAAATCCTGCCATCATCAGGAACCAGTTTGACCAGAGGAACGGGTTTTACCTCCATAACACAATGATCTAGTTCTTCTGCTATGCTGTGACCTCTTGTGGGTTTCAGCTGCCTGTCTCTTAACCTGCTTATCTGGCCCATTTGGAACGACGTCCCATAAATGACATTCAGTCAAGTTTTTAAAAAAAGAAAGGTTTTTATTTAGTTACAAATCTGAAATGTTTGTGTCAATTACGGCTTGGTTGTGCGTTGTGAAAGTTCTGGTTGCTTTGTTTGGGTTCTGAAGATGTTTGTGGAAGCTGAAGTGAAGAAGGCAGTAGTCTCCTCAGTAGGTTCCTGGGGTCGAGGAGTTGTTGAACGATGCTCTGTGATGGCTCTGAGAACGTCACTCTCCGTGGCTCATGCTCATGGCTCCTTCTCGCTCGGTTTCCCTGAGCCGATGAGCCTCGGGCGCGGACCCGACTCCGGCTGCTGTCGGGATGCACTCCCTGACTCTGCGGGCCGCTGGGGTGAGGGGAGAGAGCGTGACAGACTGTGTTCATACGATGACATACGATAGTTTGTTTAAAATGCTCTCGTATTTCATTTTGTGATGACGATGCAATGTGTGAATGTGTTCGCAGGGCAGTATTTTTGGTTCTCACCCGTCAAGGTTTGCCACCCTGCCTCTACTCAGCCAGCTAAGCAGACATTGATGAACACATATATACTGCTTCTTTAAAAAAAAAACGGGACAAAAAGGAAGCTTAGCTTCACACACACTTTCACGGCAGCAAGTTGGAGAATAGAAAGATTTCCTAACATGCCGTGTGATTAGTTTTAAATTGTTTTCTGCGTGGATTTGCTTCTTCTGTGATGTTAATAACCACAACAATTAACCGGTTAGGTGTAATTATACTCTAGCAGTTGATCAAAGCATACCAACCAGATTCTGGACCATCCACATCCGATGCATGCGCAGGTCTTCCACGGCGGCCCGGATGTCCGGCCTGACGCCTCGCTCACACAGTTGCATCAGCCACAGCAGAGTTACAAATACCCCTGATCTCCCAACACCAGCACTGAAATGTGTAAAAAAATAAGTGCACGTCAAAAATAGGTCGCATATTATTGGCTAACGGAGGGATCTGGATGAACTACGTGACGTGTGATAAGCGTTTGGTATTGTCTTGATACTGTAGCGGTCATTAAACAATGTTTTATTAACGTACCCCCCCCTCCCCAAAGTACCCCATTTGCCAGCACAAAACAAAATGCGGAGGGAAGATAATATAAATGAATATAAATAATGTAGGTGCATATTATTTGGTGAACATGAACATTGAATGCAGTTGCAAATAGAACTTAGTTACGATAGTATTCAGACACATTTAATATTTACATTTTCCAAGCACCCCCTGCAATCCTTCAAAGTACCCCCATTTCAGAACCACTGGGCTAGATGGTCAGACCTGCAATGCACCACAGCGGGCCCCAGCCGCGGAGTGGACTCTATCAGCTGGCGCACGTGCTCAGCTAGACCACAGAGGGCCACGGTGTCTCTGGGGACCCCCCGGTCCGGCCACGCAGGGTAGTAGTAGTGTGTGATTATTCTTTGCGCTTGATATCCTCTCTGAAAAACAAAGTGTATAGGGCGTGTACATCAGAATGCATCATGGGATTTATTGTTGACGATACTCCGCCATATTGAGAGGACTCAAGAGAGTTGTAGTCCTGTAAAATCCTAAATACACCGTAAGTCTCGGCTAATGAAATCTTTGTTTTGCCACGTCTCGCATGAGAAACACTGTGGCAGTTACAAACACAACAATGTCTCCCCATAATGACAAGTCCTTTAACGATTAATTACTAAACAATGACCAAAAAACCATGACCACCAACATAACTAACATTCCAGTGCTCCTATGCTTCCAAAATGGCAACATCACGATGTGACATCGCGATGTACAAGCCCTTTTTTATGGTTAATTTGCTAAACTACATGACATGTTCAAACACATTATTGCCGCAATAGAATCCATCATGCAACATTTATTGATAAACATTGTTTATGCATTTACTATTTAGCAGACGCTTTCATCCAAAGCAACTTGTCGCTAATGAGCAGGCAGTAAAGCCTAACCACTATATCCCGCCCCAATCTTATGATCAATACACTGTGCTGGTAGATGATAAATGTGCCATATTACACTTACCCGCTGCAGGTTAATGGAGGTGATGGAAACATGTGGACCCTTTTTACAGGACAGTGTGTTGACTTGGAAAGCGCCGTGATAAACGGGTCCTCTGGCCAGAGACCAGTACTCATCACATAGCACCTAGAGAAGTAAGTCAAACATGTTGGGGTGTATTTAGTCAGTAAGTGGTTAATCATAGTAAATAATCAATAAGGGGAAGGTGTGAAGAAGCCCCCATGACAGAGTATGTGTATTGGACATTACACTGTCATCGATGGGTAGAAAAAAACACAGGAAAATAGAAACATAACAGAAACCAGGACAGGCGCCGGGATCTTATTGAACACCGCTATCACAATCGATCCAGAGGGTTGGGGCTATATGGTAAAACAATCATATTGCGATCATTTTGATGGATATTGCAATTGTGATATGGTTCACTATTAGTGGGAATGATCATTTTTGCATCACAATTTTCAATTTCACTGAAAAAACTATTAACATCATAATGTGACATTTGTTGTCTGTACCAAACAAAAAATATGTACTCGTTGAACTCGTTTCCGAGTTCAACCCTTCTGCATTTTACCCCTATCAAAAAATTGCAGCTCCTGCGATTTGGATATTGCATCTGGCCATATTGTGATAATATTTTGATGAAGTGTTTAGCCCTATCAGAGGGGATGCAATGTTGTTTTTCTCACCACGTCCTTTTGTCTCAGGGCAGTCACCATGACGATTATACTGACGTTCTGCTCCCAGACCATCCTCCAGAAGTCTGCCATGGTTCTGCGTAACGGACCCTGAGTGCAGATGAAGTCCCTCTCTGAAGTGCCGCCCTGCACACAGTTCACATGGATCAATGTGATTCCTAAATACAATGGATCAATGTGAACACAACGGTGGGGAGAAGCTCCAAGAAGTTATCGCGCCCGTGCAAAAAAAATCTGTTACATAAAATACATAAACTTTTGACATTTATTGGTTTATGGTTAATTTCCTCTCCCGACAGTCGCAAAACATGTAAGACCTATGCAAATTATATTTAAGATGCATTTTAAATGTTTAATGCATTTTAAATTGATTGATTGACTTTAAGACTTTTTAATACTTTGAATACCTCTGCAGGTACCCTGCACATGAATAACTTTTCCCCCGGATGCAGGGGCAGGTGTCATGCGTGGCGGGTGGTGGCACCGAGAAGCCATCGTTAAGATGTAAGTCACAAGAGAATTTCTTACAGGCACAAAGTTTGCGTTGATATAGTCGCCATGTGGCTGGGCGTCCTGCAGGGACAGCCTTACCCGACAGTGGTCATCTGTAACCCCAAAACCCCCCACAAAGAAGGCGAGTGTCTCAATAGCAGCTCAACAAGCAATGGTTCAATGCCCCCCCCCCCCACACACACACACGTGGTGCACTTACATGGCAGGATGTAGGGGTAGCGGTTCTTCTCCTTGTTGGTCTCCAGCTCCCCTTCCCTAGTGGGCAGTTCCTTGCCAACATCTTGTAGTTCCTTCATGGGAATGAAGCACAGCACGTTATTACTACCCAGACTTTCAGAATGTCACCTCATATTCATTTGTTCCTGGTAGTCTCTACAGCGTTGCAGTACCTCAAACTCCTGCTTGAAGCCTGTGTTGTTGTTGGCCGCGAGCGATTGACATCGTAGCTGGAATTCCTGTCGAATTTGTGCTTTTGAGAAAGTTCGAATTCTGTAAAATACATGAAGTGAAGTATTACAGTGTTGTTTTACACAAGGATTTGTAGTAGATTTGTCATTTGAGCAAGGAATTGTCTGGCCTTACCTCATGTCTCTCCGAGAGGACATCCAGCTTTATATAGAACTGAAGTTTAGAAAGAGAGAGGATGTTATGGTGTCTATTCGGCTCTAATTCCAGTGGTCCTAACTGTTGTGTTGTATTTTACCCTGTGCTGTGCTGCCCTCTTGGCCTCAGGTCACCCTTGAAAAAATCAAATAATCTCAATGTGATCAACCTGGATAAATAAGGTTAAATAAAATAAACCTGTCCTAACCAGTGTTCTTGTATGTTGTCATTGTAGAAACATTTTACTTGGAGCTGTTAAATTTAAAAAGCATTGCAGGCAACAGGTATTTCCCCCTCCCCCAGTATGGCATTTTAACCTTTCTAAGAAAGCTGAATACTCGTATGTCATAAAACAACACCAAAAAACCCCTCTAATGTTCAAAAGCCAACATTCAGTGCAGGAAAATGTACATTTATATAAATAAATAGGCTACACACAAATATATATACAATATTAAAGACCCTTTTAACTCCACACACGAGTTTCATCTAAAAGCTACAGAAACTGCTCAAACAGGTTCTCCTAAACAAATGATAGCAGCTTGAGTGTTGCCTGTTTGTTCTCGGCTGTTGTTACCTTCAGATGGTCCCTTGGTTGTTGGTTTAACTCTCTTTGAGGCCATATATAGGACTACACCTTTCCATGGTGTCCCCACAGTGTCTGGTTTTAATGATACTTCGCTCACAGGAAAATATTTTGTGTCTGATTCTCCCTCCCTCTTCCGTCATGAAGCAGAGGGGGGTGGGCTGAGGGTGGAGACACCGCGTAGGGGAGGAGAAACACCTGAAGGTAAGGTTATAATATAACAGGTGTCTCTGTTATGATACAGGTGTATTATGTGGTCTATTATAGTAGTATGTGATGCACATATAAAAGAAAGGTTGACATAGTCAGTACATTTGAAAATATGGAAATAACAATTCACAGGACACACACGCACGCGCACGCGCACACACACACACACACACACACACACACACACACAGTGCTTCACGACCACAGTGAAACTGGTTTGCTGCGTAAACATGCGCCAACATGACCAGTTGACCATCTGGTCGACTACTCGTCTTCGCCGGGGCGCAGGTCTTGAACCAAGACTATTGCCACGTGTTTTATTGATTTTCGGACGTAGGACTACATTAAAACTGCCTTCTGATAATGTTTGACGAAAATATTTCATTCGGAGGCGCATTACGCTGGGTTGTCACAAAAATGACAGCGGCCACTGCGCACGTGCCCGTTTTTTATGAGGCTGAGAGAGGGATCCTGAATCGTAGCGTTATCCCGGTCTACCGCAACGCAACTTCCGGCCACATACTTCCCATGAGCTGTGTGCGCCAGCTAACCGTCCCCGGAGCGAGAGGAACCGCAACATGACGAGATATAACAACAACGCCCACATCAACGACGACAGGGAGAATAAAATGTGGGGTTTTGACGAACTAATTGACAAAGCAAATATCCGAAACATGTAACCGACACGATTATCCCTCCCTCGGAAGTCCCGCCCCCTCTCACTCTCTCTCGCCTCTCGCCGCGAACACATGTCACTGAAAGTCCCGCCCCCGCTCTCGCCAGTAACGCTCATCTGGACCATCCCGGTCCCGGGCGGTCCGTCTGGGGACGGGGTTTATATCAGGAAGTATGATGAAATCGAAACTACAATGGACCTCTCAACACGGCGTAACCCGCAGCGAGACCAAGTAGGCCCTGCTAACAGTTTGTCATTGTTGTTGTCGCTGTGTAGGTTTGGTGTGTGTGTGTGTGTGTGTGTGTGGGGGGGGGGGCGATACTTTATAACACATGGTAATAACCTTTGAGTTTGACCCCACGTCTGTTTTCTCTCGCCGTGTCTCCACTCCCCAGACAGCAGACACTGACACGTTGCTCTCCGGATAGGATTATACGCGTTCTGGATACTTCCTGGATCCGCGTTAAGCTTTTTTGGGGGGTAAATTGATCCTTGCCCCCCCCCCAGAGGCGTCCGTCCGCGCGCCGCACGCGCCTCTCACCTGTGGTCCAGGTGCCCAGCGGCACGACCGCCGCCGCCGCGCGCGCACGGCAGCGATGGCCAGACGTGCGCACACCTCAGGTGCTGAGGGTCCGTTCAGTCCGAGGTGAGGTTAATTTTACATTTCATCTATAAAGTTGATGATGATGCTGATGCTGATGATGATGATGATGATGATGATGATGATGACGGTTCATGCTGTCTGACATGTGCTCTGTGTCTCTGCGGGGTTGAAGGGGTGAGCGCTCCCTCTGGAAACCCACGACGTTTGACGTGCGGCAGAGACCCTCCAAGCCTCGCGTGAAGCGCAACGCCATAACGCAAATCAGCCACGCTGAATGGAGGGACGTGGAAAAGAGGAAGAAGGAGTCGCTGGAAAGGCGAGACGCGACAAAGAGACGTGTGCAGAAGAAACACACACATAGAGACAGTTCACCGCCTAGTGAGAAACCTGGTAAGGGTTAGTTATAAGTGCAACACACATGCACGTCCACACTACCGCCACCGGGTGGCGCTGTGGACTATCATTGGGTACCAAATGTTCTCAAATTATGTCCATGTCACCTCATTTGGATAATTTTTGACCGCTTGTGGACTGGGCAATGGATTCTGTCATGTAAGTATTTGTTGTGAGTGACACGTGCCACAATACTCACCGTGCGTATATCACATTTTACTCTGTATTGTATCACAAACACCTGATTATTATATGGTAGCTGTTTTACGTGAAGTCACTTCAGAAGAGGAAGGAATGCACTGATGGGTAGAGAGGAAAAATGATGCAGACAAGAGGAGCCAAGCCTTGTCTTAGCTGTGTGCTTTATCAGGAAAATGTTGCATGAATTAATTATTTATTGATTCTTGGTCAAAGACCCGGTGTCGATCCTTATTTCCAGAGCGGAGCTTCGTTTAGCTTTTATCTCCGGTGGCATTGGCATGCTTTTTCTTCTTCCCTCACACTCCACTGTATTTCTGCGCATACTGCAGCACTGTGGAGGTGTATGCCTGTGTGTGTGCGTGTGTGTGTGTGTGTGTGTGTGTAGGGTTATGAATGTGTAGTGTGTGTGTGTGTGTGTGTAGGGTTATGAATGTGTAGTGTGTGTGTGTGTGTGTGTGTGTGTGTGTGTGTGTGTGTGTGTGTGTGTGTGTGTGTGTGTGTGTGTGTGNNNNGTGTGTGTGTGTGTGTGTGTGTGTGTGTGTGTGTGTGTGTGTGTGTGTGTGTGTGTGTGCGTGCGCGTGCGCGTGTGTGTGTGACTATACCTGTGTGAGAGAGGGAAGGCAGCCAGCAGTATATAATGAGCCATAACAAAGCCGTTGCTTCACATCGGAACACTGCAGTCCAATGTTGCGAGGCAGATTTCTCAAAAACAAGTCACCTAATGCATTTTCCTCAAAGAAACATTAATTTGGGCACATGCTGGTCGCAAACAATAACTATCCCTCCGACAGGAGGCCGGAGACATTAAGGGGGCTGAGGTGTATCCACATCACAATGGTGGCCTAAAGACACAGTTATGGATCAAGTCAAGCAACAAGATGTAAAGTCGATCCATCATATATAATTGTGTTTGTTCAGCGTGCGCATTGCTTTGCTAATGTGATTCATGCTGTTGGGTTAATGTCGCAGTGTTTGCGTTTTTTTCCCAGCCACTTCAGGATCTTTAACCTCTCGGACCTTTCCCAGCGATCAGAAAGATAAACGAGTGAGTACATGGACTACAAACATTCAACGCTTGTGTTTTTAATTGCTCTTTGTGGTAACGAGAGTGGAACCGATTGGGGAGACATGGTGTGTACCGTGTAGTACGCACAATGCAAAACAAGATTACCTTTAAAATTACCATTTAGATGATTTCTTTGGTAATTAATCATGTTTTACCTGCTTTAAGCTCTTCCCCCATTCGTTGACTACACAGCTATTCATCATCGTTATTGTCACTAGACATTAGAGTAGAAGAGAGAGAGGGGATAAAGGGGGAGGCCTTGAAGCTGAATGAGGTCACCAGGTGCAGGTTTAAGAAAGGAAATTGATTATGGCGTTAGTCTTACCAAACCTGGGACAGGTTGTTCAGGGCTGTGTTATGCACCGTTGTAGATATAATAAAAGCAGTGAGTCATGCCGGATCAGTGGTTACATTCTGACCTCGGACTCGCATGGAAATGAGCAGAGGCCAGGAACAAACCTAACATGTTGTTTTGACTGTGCTGAATGGAGGCGTCTAACTGCTTACCTATGTAAGCCAACAGGGAGACTCTAGTTCCAATTTCACTGGGAGTGTTTTCTTTGCAAATCGAGTAACCTAATTGTAGAATATTAAATGAAGTTAATGCGCTGCATGTATCACAGGCTGCTTCAGAAAACCTTGTGCCTTTAAGCATTTCGGTGCTTTTATGTTTTTAACAATTTGTGCACCGTGTTAAGGTTTGGCCTATTTTTTTTTTTCGACTGAAAAGTGAAAGCAAGGTAAAATGATTAAATTATATAATTTATGATATACCTCTCAGATAGAACATACTCAGTAAGTATTGGAGATGCCTCATCCTCCGCACCCCCCTTTACGCATGGTGTGCCCCAAGGTACTATTTTAGCTCCCATATTGTTCTCTATGTACACGCTACCTCAGACACATTCAGAAGCACAATGTCTCTTTTCACTGCTATGCGGATGACATGCAGATATACCTCCCATTGAGACCTGGTGAACCAAAGAGCTTAGCTGCCCTAGCAGACTGCATTAATGACATTTAATGCTGGATGGCACAAAATGTCCTCCAGCTCAAAGAATTAAAATCTGAAATTCTGTTGTTTGGCCCCTCCAACTCTTTTAATATTAATGCCACTGGTCTGGGCTCTCTATCTCTGAATATACACTCTCTCACACTGATCTAGAGAAGTTGATACATGCCCTAGTCTTTTCTCGACTAGAGAACTGCAACTTGCTTCTTGCCGGCATCAGCCAAAAGCCACTTTTCCCGCCTTCATTAGTCCAAAATGCGGCAGTGAGGCTTCTCACTGCTTCTCACACAATAGAGCTGCAATTGTAATGATATCTTTTTACTTTTATTTGTAGTCTATATAAATGTTATTATGCACTTATTGTATGTTCCTACGTCCTGGCAATTAATACTTACCATTGTATCCTAGCTATCCATGCCGTATACAAGAAAGGATAGCTAAACCTAGCAATTAATGAGCACCTAGACACTATTGAAATCTTTGCTGTACCAACAGTGATATATTGTTGTTTTACTTTGTACTGACATATTTACTTATTGTACCTTGCTTTGGACAAAAGTGTCTCCTAAATGCCCTTAATGTAAATTTTATGATATCGTTTTACTATTTTACTATTTAACTATTTTATCCTTCCTAATTGTTCTGTGTTGTTGGATCTGCTTGTTTTATAATTGTACAAGCACTTTGTACTGTTTTTTAAAGGTGCTATATAAATAAAGTTGTTATTATTGTTATTATAATTATAATTAGGGGTATCACGATTCTCCAAGATTCGATTTGACTGACTATTTGATTTTGACGATTTGATTCGATTTTCGATTTGTTAGACTATCGAGTCTTGATTGGTAAAGTTCAACAGATCATTGGTTTTATGCCCTGATAACTGGCATTTATATTTTTAAATTTGTCTTTAAAAAGATAGGCTACATGGCAGGGGCGTTGCTAGACATAAAGCTCTACTGGGGCACAGGCCCCCCCAAAAAAACTTTAAAAATGTACTTTAGTCCTGTTGTGTTATCATTCCTCAATCCTGGTTCTTGTTTCGCGGTGAAACGCGGATTGCTGCA
>JAOPJH010000001.1:9607043-9617079 GCA_027122575.1 Merluccius polylepis | reverse complement strand
ACAGACAGACAGACAGACAGACAGACAGACAGACAGACAGACAGACAGACAGACAGACAGACAGACAGAGACAGAGAGGCAAATCAAAATAGCATGTCAGTTTTGAAGGAGACTGGCTCCCAGACATTTCGGTTTCAACATCTAAGCAATAGCTGCTGAAGAGCGCACACATTATGCGAAAGAACAGAAGCACAGCAAAAATAGAAAGGGACTTCTAGGAAACTCTTTGCCCGAATTCCTCCTTCATTTCAAAGAAACGCCAAGTTTTATACATCTAAGAAGTTCACTATGGCTTCTTGGATGGTTTCAATTCAAATCCTTGTGGCTGCTTTAAAACGGATAGCAAAAGCAGCATTGTGAATTTAAGATTGAAAGACTTCAGGACTCTGCTGCTGAAAACCGTTGGGGCGTCCTCTCATCCGTAACCTATCATCAAGGGCATTACTCACTGAGTGGTTTATGAATGGGTCGCGAGCGACTCCACCGCACGCGTTAGT
The DNA here is from genome assembly GCA_027122575.1 of Merluccius polylepis. Lineage (NCBI taxonomy): Eukaryota > Metazoa > Chordata > Actinopteri > Gadiformes > Merlucciidae > Merluccius > Merluccius polylepis. The sequence goes on along the minus strand of JAOPJH010000001.1, from coordinate 9,616,582 downwards.
GAGTGAGTTTGCAATTCATCAGCCACATTCCATATCGGTCTGTCGCTCGCCGGCAAATCTGGACGACGAGTTGCCAGGAGCCATTTCCCAGCAGCCCTGACTCACGGGTCTCCACACACCTCCACGCGGTCCAGCACTGCACCTCCTTCGCAACATGTAATGCAGGGGGGAAGGACCCCGGCCCCACAGCTGGAGGCGAGCTTTGGGGGAACGCAGAGTGCATGCTCCCAAACCAGCGGCTTCCCATCGCACGCTACATTTACCATCCCCTCTTTCGACGATCTGTAACGATCTGTACAATCAATCAATGGTGGGTGTCCTGTGACGCCCATATGTACCTGATTTTTCCCACAGGTCTAAGTCGTAGGACTTCATGCTAATGATACCTATACTTAGAATACATAGTGTGAGCCATCACAGCTGCTCCGTGTTGAAAATGACCTCCTTTGGACTAACTGGGAAGGTGCCAAATGCCGATGTACTGTATGTCGTGTGTTGCAGGTAAATTGTCTGTGTGTGCTTGTGTTCCTGAGCTTCCCTCTCACCATGGGTGAGGTCCCTGGCCCCTGCAGACACTCCATAACCAGAGAGCACCTCATGACCCTTAGACACCTGGTATGTGCACTCCCAAACCCCCCCGACCCCCGGTCAGTTGAACTGTTGTAGTAGTCTTGGACTGAAACCTCCTTGTTGTTTTCACAGATGGATAACCAGTTAAGGAGTGGGTGCATGATATCCTACACATTTATAGAGCGGAGGGATTTGGTAAGGTGACTTTTCCTTGCGACTCATCTATCGGATTCCTTTTTTTTCCCCTCTGATTTTGACTAAAGTGAACGTCTGCCTGCCAAAGAACTCACTCACGCTTCGCTTTCGCTGTCTTAACCACCGACAGAGCAACTGTTGCTTCGTCAAAGCGGCGTTACCGTGGATCCTGGAGCTGCTCACGACCCACTTCAAGTACAGCAGGGGCTCGGTTAACGACGGCTACGTTCAGTCTCTGAGGGCGCTCATCCTCAACATCTACTCCCAGAAATGTGTTCCTCAGATTAACGAGGAAGTCGAGGTTAGCGCGCGCGTATTTATTTTGACAGTTTTGCTTTTTGTTGTTGTCGCTGTGTTGGTGTTCTTGTTCTTGGTGTTGCTGTTGTTGTTACGCTAAGCTATTCTAAGATAATTGCATGGTATGAATGTGCAATGGTAATGCCACGACGATGGAATTCAAAGTATGCTTAATTTCTATTTCAACTCCGCCTCAGGACAAACCCGAACATTTTGAGGTGCCCTTTAAACAGTCTCCTTTAGAAGCACTGAGGAGGGCCTTGGACGTGCTGTCGGTCTACTGGGAGCTGATGACCACCAGGGAGACCCCAGTAGACTGGCAGTGTGAGAGCGAATACACTGTGGCCTTTGCGGTCAGCTCAGAAGAACCTACAAACCTGCCCACAGACCACTTTACAACAGGTGGGACACTTGTTCATTTCACGTTTTCGCTAGCATGCGCGACGACTCGCCACCTCCCCTCCCCTCCCCTGGCTAACGTTTGACGTCTATGATCTTCCATTTCCACAGACAGTGCTGAAAAGTACTCAATGAACGCAGCCCCAAGAAGTTTGGAAACAGACTTGTATAAACTCGGCTTCATAATCACTTCCATCTGCGGAGCAGTGCTGCTTTTATGTACCCTGTACTGCGTGATCACTCAAAAGGTACAGCGCCATCGCCGCAAAGCACAATATTATGGTAGGCTCTGTCCGTGTGGACCGCCGGCGTGGCGTGTTGTCGTCAAATCTTTACCGTCCAACGCGCTCTCATGCATGTACTCCTGTATATCTCTAGAGTTATATATACGCTGAATATACGTATGCTCCCCGCAGAAGCTCGCTCCGAATGTTGCTTTTTCTGCAAACTAACACCGCTCAGCCTTCCCGCAGTAGGACTATTGGAAAGCGTTCAGTGTTAACCCATGAGAACGGCTTGACACTGAAGCTGAGAAAACAAAGAAAACAGAGCCACCTCGTTGCTGTTAAACTGCAGCATATGTGGCAGAACCAATAGAAGCGGATTCCACAGTGTACTATACATAAGCTCTAAGGAAAACAACTGGTTTCAATTTGTGTTCTTCCTAAAACCCTTCCCCCCCCGCCCCCCCATGACAGAGAGAGTTCACAAGTCAGGACATATTTTGTTTGATTCTTAAAGTAGCCGGCGTCTACTCTGGTAATCTCACCCCGTTTTCCTCACTGGGCCTTACGTTTAGATTAAGCGGAGAAATGCAGACCACAGATCCGGGGACATGATAATGTGAGTATCGCCTATCTCTCCCGGAGCTGAAGTGCTCCTGCAAAGATTACAGTTTGGATTCACTGACTGTGCTAATATGTTTCAAATGCATGCATTTTGTCTTTTCATAAGGCAATGACAGCGCAACAAGAGTTGAGCGGACACATGAAGTCGGACCTTTGATTGATTAATCGAGGACACAAGAGTGAACATATTATCATATGTATAATGTACCATGCATACCGTATGTAATCGGAAGCTTGGCTTTAAGTGAAAGCAAAGTTTTTTTATTATTTAGGATTATCTGCTTTGTATATCATGTTAATGATGTATCCATGGCTTATATTTTTGTATTTACTTGAGAAAAAAAAGATTTATTTTTACATTAGTTATCTATGTTGAACGATTTGTAACATAGCCACTTTCGTATCTATTATTGCTAAAGCTGTTTCCCAAATGTTTCAAAAAGTTATTTATTATTTTAATATGTTAAATTGTCAGAATAATACTAATCTATTGATACATTTAAAAATCCATATAACATTACCTCTGCCAATGCTTTGAAAACATTGGGGATTGAAATGAGTGATGCTAAAACATGTAAGACAATCCCCACGAGACATCCAATCTACTAACACTAATGGCCTTGTTAAGGATGTGAACACTTTACTGCCTGCTGTTTCAACTTTCCGTTTCACGAGACTTTCAAAAGCTCAAAGCTAATCTTCAAAAAAGTGTGCCTTTTTCAGAAAGTCTGCCTACAAAAGAATGTTACCCAAGTTATCATATTCAATGGACTCTGAATATCAACGCAAAGTATTTTCTGGAGCCTCAAGACTTCAGCCAGTGTATTACTTTGTTTCTTTCAGTTCATAATAGCATTTTCTTTTTCACAACACTGACTTGTTGAAAGCTACACAACAACACCATTCTGGCTACAAGGAAAGAAAAAAATACATTATTGTATTGAATGTAAAATACTTTCTATTACATAAAACATTATCACAGCCTGGTAGCAATACATAATGTAATTAAAGGTAGTAAAAAAGATTGGAATGTTGCGCTTCTGCTGTCTTCTTGGCGAGACCTGAAAGGTAGGCTACTAATAATGCTGTCTCGGTCTGACAGGTGAGTAATACATTGCATAACATCTGTTTTGTTTTCATAGTGATAGCATGAAATGTGTGTCCCAGAGGATCACATCCCCAATATCTTTTTTGTGGAAATGACTGCTACATGTGATCATGTGCATGTGTGGGGCCTTAGGCCTATATTTTGTCTCTGTCACAAGCAAAGCCCCATAAGTCCAAAAATATCTGTTAGACGTGGAATGTAAAAATACTTCCCAGCCTACTACTGATCATTGTAAATAAAAGTATAGTTGATGTGCAATATTTCTCCTCGCAATTTGGTGATCTATTTTAATTTTCTATTATTTATTTGGGTTATTTTCTGCAGCAGATTAAAGGCATATGTGTAACAGAAAACAACACACCCTTGTCATGGCTTCCAACTAATTGTTGTAAAAAAAAAAAAGAAAAAAGGTTCCCAAAAACAGTCAGATTTGTCTGGAAGAAAGCTTTTCTTTTCCCTTTTTCTTTCTATATTTCTTTCATCTTCTTTTTTTCCTGTGTGTCTTGCTTGCTTAGTCTCTTTCCTCTCTCTATCTTGCTCGCATGGAGTGAGCTATTAAACAGCTGTTTTTAAGAGTAGGCATACCACAACAAAGAGAACAATTGGCTGTGTGAGATAATTATATTGATGGTTTTATCCAACGGCTCTACACATGCTTTGTATTTGCCTAGCCAATTAAGCATCGGCTGCATAGAAACATGTTAACCTAAAATATGAGAAAAATACATTAAAATAGGCATAATAGTTATTAAATGTGTCATACATAATTGTACACAGATTAAATGGTTATTCGATAAAAACAAATTGTACTTAACTATTAGTCTACATTATTTAAAATAAAATGCAATCCACACATTTATATAAGCTACTTTGTTAAATTATGATCATGAGATGTGAGTAATGTTTAAAAGCAAAAAAGTAGCCTTCACAATGTTAGATAAACACATTACTCATCTTTCTTTGAACACGCTAATGAAAATCATCTGTTCATTCCTTTCCTGCTGTAAGACTATTTTACTCCACATGATGGAAGCAAAGGGTCAAACAGTTTCAACACCCTGTCAGTTATGACTGAGAAAATTTTAACTTGTGAAGACATGAACATTTGATAAACAATTTTGTGAATCACAAACTTAATTTTACTTACTTAGCTTTCCCTTTTACGTGGCGTACAGACAAACAGAAAAACAAAGTCGGAAAACATCTAAAAACCCAACTGTGATTCAGTTCAAAACCGAAATAGATGTAATGCGGTCCTAAATCAATTTATGTAGAGATGTTTTTATAGAGAGCACGGGTTACGGTCAGACACATCTCCAGCGATAAATTGATGAGATATGATAGAAGATTCTAGACATTGATAGAGGCAGCGAGGCGCAAACAGTAGACAGCTTCAGCAGGAATGTCTCTGGCACTAATCTTATTGGCATCCAAACGCAGCACTCTCAACTTTGAGTAGTTGGTCATGTCTACCACACTGCAGAAACTGCTCAAAGAGAACTCTGAAAGAAGGAGGATGAAAAATAAAATGAGGAAAAAAGTGAAACATGGGAGGGTTTGTCAATCTGTCAAAGCATTTTTAATTGACCATTTCCCAAAAAACTATAGAAAACTATATTATTATTGTTCATATTTTTATTATTATTATTATTATTGCTGGCTTTAAACTGAAACCAAGAATCGAAAAACCTTAAAGTGATATATGAACATACCTTTAATGTGATTGGCCTGTAGGTAGAGGTTTTCCAGGTCCCTATTAAACATGGGGATCTTTTCCAGCCGGTTGTGGGAGAGGTCAAGCTCCACCAGTGTGCTCACATTAAAGACATTGGACGGAATCCCCTTATCTGTCAGCATGTTGCTGGGCAACCGTAAGAACTGCAATTTGGGATGCATGCTGAGAAAGTCGGCGGGAATGCTCTCTATTTTATTGGAGCCCAGATAGAGCTGGTGAAGCCTCTCTGGAAGGTTCTCAGGCATCTTGCGAAGATTGTTTTTCCTGATGTCCAATATGGCCAGAGACTTCAGCCCCTTGAACGCCCCTCCGACGTCTTCAATGAGGTTCGTGTGGAGCTGAAGGTTGGCGAGCTCGGTCATCCCCTTGAACATTTCCGCCTGGATCTTGGAGATTTGGTTGTGGCCTAGGCGGAGGTCCGTGAGGGACTTTGGCAGGTTAGCAGGGACACGGGTGAGCTCATTATGATCCAAGTAGAGGCGCTCCAGGTGTCCGAGCTTGCTGAAAACGTTGTTCCCAATCTTATTGGAGTTGAGGCGGTTCTGAAACAGCACCACCCAGACCAAGTTGGTGGCGTTGTCAAACACCCCGTCCTGGATCCCTGTGATCTCGTTCCTCTGCAGGTAGACGTACTTGATGTGCGAGGGTACGTAGGGCACGTGGTGCAGGTTGCGGCTGTGACAGTACATGGCCGTGGGGAATTTGGCGGGACAGTCGCACTCCAGGGGACAGTCTGGGTCACGGCCGTCGGCCCACTGGGCTTGAGGCTGGCGCCAGCGGCTCCGCAACTGGGCTAGCCACTGCAACTGGCTGAAGCGCTGAGCCGAGCCCAGGTCCAGGAGGCATGCCGCGACGAGGAGCACTGCAGCGCGCATGATCTCAAGGGGTGGAAGACGTGGGTGGGTGGGGAGGGTGAAGGTCCACGTGGGGTTCGGGCGGTGGGGGTCGCAGGGAGGGCAGGGAGGTCAAAGGCAGATTAATTTTCCATCTCACACAAAGCTCAAGCAACAACTTGCAACAACTTGTAATAGTTTTATATTTTGTAATAATATTTGCTCATGCCTCAAAATAGTTTGAGACTTTGCTGAATGTATAGCTAATGCTTACCAGTTTGTTCAGATGTGATTGCTCTTTCTCTCCTCTCTTAGTCTTTGGGTTCCTCACACTGACTAGGATGTAATGGTGTGTTGCAGTAAATACCCCCCCCACCCCTTCCCTCCACCTCCACCTCTTCCCAGCTGCAGTCCAAGCATGTCCTATTAAGAGCCATACATTTTCCACTCGTATGTAGTGCTTACAGTGCAACATCACCCCCAGCCATGTAAATATATCAATCCCATCTGGGGTCTAGTGCAGCCATCTGCTATTTAACAACCTTGTTTTCTTCTGTCTCTGTTGTGCCTTATCATTAACACGACCGGTCGGTGGTATTCCTCACTGTCTCCGGGTTGAAATGTGTAGGTTATGGAGCTTTGCAGAATTCATGGTATTTTTTGACTCAAGTTTTCCATTCATTCATTTAATTGCACTTCAGACTCGAGCGGCGGGTGGCTTCTTCGGATTCCACTGTGACAGGACTGAGGACTAATAGTACCATTGACTTGTTATCATTATTCGGATTAGTATAATTATAATTCACATTCCATGCTTCAACATATTTTGGAGATAATATAAGCCTGTGGGATCAACATCAGCTACTTCTAACCATGTCACTTGGCCTCAGTTGACAATGGGCTCAGCAGAAGTCATTATTTCCTTTTGGTATTAATAACATTTGGTATTAATAACATTTCTAATGTCTAGATTTTGATAGGCTTTCAATAGACCTTATGCCGATTGTCTTTTGGTCTCACACTGGTGTGAGACCTTGGTGCTACACTGTATTGTGCATCCTTGTGAGATCATCTTGCACTCGGTCACCACAGCTTTTAAGATGGGAGACATGAAACTATTGTCAGCCTGAAGACTGTCTGCAAAAGAAGGGTATGAGGATTTACTCTACAGCCTGCGAGGGGATAAGACGGCTTGTTTGTGGCACAACATGTTGTATTGGAAGTGGAATCTTTTAGCCTGGGAACCAGACAAATCTGCGAGCTCATATTTTATTTGCTCTGGCAGCATGCTAATAATACTGCTATTATTTGCTCTGGCAGATGCGAATTGGTCTGGCGATGTCAGGCTGGGAATCTTTATGTTATTATCCACAATCTCTGCCCATTGGATACTGAAACTGGTTCCATACATGCAGCATTTCTTTACAATGAATCAACAAAGACATCATCATCAAGTTCCCTGAGAAGTCAACATTATGTGGAAAGACAATGTGTTCACAAAACTGATCTATTGCTAAAATACTTCAAACTGTAAAGTTACTGACGTTGTTTTATTTTGTCTTGTAGTAGCCTACATCTTGACATGTTGGCATTGACATATTGTGTTGACGTATGGAAATGTATGCGTTTATGTACGTATGAAATGTACGTTTCCTTTTAGCTTTAGAATATTTCACTCTCTTCCATATCACTAAAGATGCCAAAATGTAAGCATGACTCGATACATCAAAAAATACATAATTTTGTTGTTTGAATTCATGACATTTATTTGGAAAGGACTCTTTAAAAAAAGGAAATCTCAAAATATGTCATATTGAATCAGATGATATTAATTCAAATGCTTCAAATACGCTGTCTCTTCCAGTGGCCTTTCCTTGTATTTCTTAAAATGACCTCATCACCTATGTCCTATTACTAGAGCACTGAAGAAGATGCCAATATACATTTTATTGACCTCTTTCCCAAGAGGTGTTCAAAGAGCTGTAGATATAATACAAATACTCTGAATTTGGTATTGTGTTAAAAAACAATGTTAATGCAAAACAGAAAGAAGAAGTGAGAGGGGGAGAGAGAGATGGACAGAGAGAGAGAGAGAGAGAGAGAGAGAGAGAGAGAGAGAGAGAGAGAGAGAGAGAGAGAGAGAGAGAGAGAGAGGGAACATAAGGTGAGGTGTTTCTGAGGAAACTTTTTCTTGAAAAGCTGTATTTCAAAGGCATGGAGTTTGTCTGGCAGATTTTTTTTTTTCTTCAAGTGCAAAGGTTTAGTTGACTTTTCAGACGGCAAATATTTCACAATGACGCTAAGGGAAAACCCCTTTGCACGCCAATACACGCATGCTAATAATTACAAAAAACCATCCTGCACAGTTTAACATCTTGGGAGATGTTTCTTAATAGTAGGCAAGTTATTAAAGTGTTATTACAAGTTTGGCGGGAGCATACTGTATGAGGTCCATAAAACAGAAGAACATTAATCCTAACATCCAGTCTACCATGTAACATTTAGCCTATTGACATGTATTAGCAAAGAAAGCTCTTGGATAAAGGAGGTGCAGAGCTGCTCCTGTTATAATAATCCAAGGCTTTATCTGCAGTTAATTAGAAAAATTGGACTAGATTGGCTCAATAATCAAAATGGTCAATGGATAGGAAGAGCTTTGGGGCAGAGTTTTCTGACATTTTAGATTTGACATTTTAGGCTTTGAACTGACTTTTCAGCTGCCAATGATTTCATTAAACATGTGTTGTTGTCCACACAAGGATTGGGATAATGATAAACGTGCTTATGTATATTGATGGAGTCATACAATCAGCACTAGATGGCAAACATATGATCGAATGTCCGTACAATCATTCTGTGAATGCACATTTTCCTCTGTCTCAAATATAAGAGTTCAACCCATCCCAGACCTAATGATAGCAGCAGTAGAAAACAAATAAGACACAGGCTACTTTCTGGAATGTTCCCCATCGTTCAGAAGTCTATGTGAGACTAACTTGCAAACATTTTCCAAAACAGATTAATTCCAAAACTTTGTAGATTCTATCTGGTTCATGTTGTACTGTAACCCAACTTGTTTCCACTATTTTGTATTTATCTGTAGGCCTTCCTAGTTGGCAAGTACCTTTTTCAGTAGATTATTTATCCTTTACTGCTCAATGGTTCTTTGTTACTTAATAAAATTCATGTTATGTGTACCTATGCCTGCAATGAACAGTCTAGCGATGCCATCAATGTTTCCACTTCTCCAGAGGGACTATCAGTGCCTCTTGTGATTAGCTGCTTGGCTTGCCAGCAGCTAATAGGGCTCCAGCTAAACTAATTCTGCCTTCCATTCTTGGGCTTATCGCACCAATCCAAGCGAGCTGCTGTGTAGAGGTGGGGTGTACTCAGTGGCGGACCTAGCAAATTTGGGGGCCTAAGGTGAACATAGCATAGATCAGTAACCCCAGGGGCCCCTGGGCACTCGATCGTAATCCACCCCGGACCTACGACCGACGGCGGGGGTGCGCGTGATCGTGACACACCCCGGACCTACGACCGACGGGGGGGGG
>JAOPJH010000001.1:9576896-9588132 GCA_027122575.1 Merluccius polylepis | reverse complement strand
TTTTTATTTTTTTATTTTTTTGTATGTGGGGGAGTGGGGGCGGCGCCCTTGCGCCCTCTATAGGCCGGCCGCCACTGCTGGGAAGTCACTTTGGATGAAAGTGTCCTGCTGAGTGAGTGACTTGATGCTAAGTGAGTAAATATGATAAGGGAACTATCCATGTGGCTAATTCCACTCCTTGACTCCCGGTCTCTCAGACATGGAGTTTCTCGAGGTCCTCACCGAGGGCCTGAATCGGGTCCTCCTTGTGCGTGGAGGCGGTCGTGAGGTCATCACCATCTACTCCTAAAGAGCCAATCATTGAACAGCACTTTCAATTTCATGGCGTCTAGATTTCCTTTATGTTGACTTGTACCCTACACTGTGACCAGGCACTCGTTGCATACCCTGCTTGTCATCTTGTGCCATCCTCTCTGTGCTAATATCCCCTCTGACACCAGCTCTCTCCACAGCCGTTTAGCCCTGGTGTGTTGAAACTCACAACTCTTTTGATACTACCTAGTTCCCTTCTGTTAGGCCAACTACTATGCTATACGATAATGTCCCAATTAACAATTCATCGTAATAGAAAATAAGCTGTATTGTGTCAAACTTTGTAGCCAGCTCTCAAAATGGAGTCTAAATTCTTAGATATAATTTAACCTGTTGTTATGTTTACCTGACTAAAAAGGAGTTTTAGCTTTTATTTTGATGGTATATTTATGCATTTGGTTAGTGATAGCTTTTGATGTTTGAAGGTCATTTGGAAAAGAACAATTATTCTTTATCAGTTATTGTTTTTTTACACTTTATTTATTTATTGCATTATTTGTGCTATTTATTGTGTTACGTACGTATTTATTTCATTGTGTCTTTGTCGTGGTCTTTCTTTGTCATGTTTATAATATGAAAAGTGATAGTATATTAGTGTTGAGTAAATATTTTACCAGGCAGCAAAAACGTATATAACCTAATTAGTGCAAGACAGCAAATGTAGAGGTGGAGTTATTTGACTATAATGCACTGATGATATTTAATCTATGAGGATAATTGCAATCATTGTGATGAACCTGCTGTATTCACTCTTGATTACAGCATTACTTTGATGGAATCAGACAAAATTATTATTATTTTGCTTATCTTCTATTGTATGTATTATAAATACAAATGGGAATCTGAATTTGAACATAACAGATGGAGAACAGAATAATTAATAATAATAATTAATTAGAGTACCTTATTACTGTATGTAAAATGTAAGATTGCAAAGCATAAGATCCATAAAAATGACAGACACCTTATTGAGTTTAAATAAGACTACACCTTTAATGTGCTTTATTATATGCTTGATTTTATTGTATTGTTAAGCCAATTTAATATGTGAAAAGTATACATTACAGATGAAAAATATATCTATATTTTAAACTTGGCCCAGTGGCCTTATTATACATATCAATAACCCCAACTCTATCATCCAAGAACAATCCAGTTGCAAACGTTTGCTGAATGCACCATAATACAAAGAGTGCATTAGTGTGTCTGGAATTACAATTGCACATTTTATCAGAGGCATTTGGTGGACCATCAGATATGTTGAATAAAGTTGGGCAATTTTATTAGACCTCTGCCTTCTCCTTTGTTACTGGACTGAGAGGTTCTTTGTGTGACTGAGAGCCAAACGATGCATTCCATCATTTGTCTAATCAATATATATATATATATATATATCATTATATATACATTATTTTTCCAGCAAGCCTGTGTCAAAGGCCAGCATTTGTGTCAGCAAAAACATTGAGTCGTTTGAAAACATGTTTGCACAAGGAAATCAATAGTCCGGCTTCTGAATCTTCTGATTCCAGCCACAGCTGTTTATGTGTTGGGGATTGCATTGCAGTTGCACATAAACATTCTGACGATGTACACATGTAAACCATACCAAGGCAAACCATAATACTTACCTTGTGGTAACAAACATATACTCCATGTGAACACATTAACCTGCAACTCTTTTCTTTTTGAGATTTTAGCTCTGAACTACTTCAACCTTTGACCTTATGCCTTTATTGCCACACACATTATGCCATAAAAAGATCCCAATTAGACGTTGCTGCCAAAAACTATAAAATTGTGCATAGTGATCAAAGTACATGCAGGATTAGCTTTTCGCAAAGAGAATGCCATCTCTTCTTAATAAGCTATAGAAGTATGCCCTAGACAATGGCTTCGACCCTTCTTATCGGTTCAGAGATAGTATAAAGGTGGAAAAACAAATGTGGCTCATTTGCTTTAAAGAGCTCCTAAGATGAGGAAGCATTCGACCAGCATGCGAGTGGGGTTACCTGTGACTGTGGTTGTCACACAGCTGGTCATCATTGTGCTGTTTGCTTTCTTTGTCACCTATGATGACCAGACTGATGCCAAACTGCAGAGCAATGGAACCGTCGCCATGGACAACGCCTTGTATAAAGACTACCCTTTTTTGACCGACATACAGGTGATGATATTTGTCGGCTTCGGGTGTCTCCTGGCTTTCTACCGGCAGTATGGCTTTGGGGGCCTGGTCTTTAACTTCCTCACCGCCACCTTTGCCATACAGTGGGCCATCCTGGTGCAGGGGTACTTCCAATTCACCCACGATGGTAAGATCCACCTGGGGGTGATCAACATCATCAACGCAGAGGTGGCCTGTGCCGTGGTGCTGATCTCCTCTGGCGCCGTGCTGGGAAAGACCAGCCCATTGCAGCTCCTGATCATGGCGCTACTGGAGGTCCCCGTGTTTGCGGTCACAGAATGGGCGGTGCTGACCTACCTGAAGATCAACGATGCCGGTGGCTCTATTCTGGTCCACCTGTTCTCCTGCTACTTTGGCCTGGGGGTCACGTTTGTGTTGTACCGGCCCGGTCTAAAGGACGGCCATGCCAAAGAGAGCACCAGCTACCAGTCGGATATCCTGGCTGCGATAGGCACCTTGTTCCTCTGGGTGTTTTGGCCCTCCTTCAACTCTGTGCTGGCGTTGAAAGGAGATGACCAGCATAGGGCAGTACTTCACACCTTCATTGGCCTGAGCGCCTCCACGCTCACGGCCTTCGCCCTCTCCACCATGCTCAACAGAAGCGGCAAGCTCACCATGGCTGACATCCAGAACGTGACTCTGGCCGGAGGGGTGACGGTGGGCGCGTCCGTGGACATGATGATATCCCCGGCAGGTGCTTATGCCCTGGGCATGATGGGGAGTGCCGCCTGCATGCTGGGCTACAGGTACCTGAGCCCTTTCTTGGCCCGTCGCCTCAGGATCCAGGATCAGTGTGGGATACATAACCTGCATGGCCTCACAGGACTCATATCCTCCACGGCTGGGATATGTGCTATACTGGCGGCTTCGGAGGAGGTCTACGGACCCAGCATGTATGAGACATTTGCCAACAGGGCACCCGTGGAAGGGGATCCCAAATTGCTAGAGCTCCGGGAGCAGATCCCTGGTCTGCAGCCAGGTTTGGGAAGGACTGCTTGGGAACAGGCCATTTACCAGGTGGCTGCGCTGCTATTTACTATTGTAGTGTCAGCGATAGGAGGAATCATTACAGGATTTGTACTGAAGCTGCCCTATCTCGGATCACCACCAGATGAACTTTGTTTTGATGACGACTTGTTTTTTGAAGTCCCCCATAACCATGAGGCACTTATTCTACTCAGCAACCAATGTACTATAGAGGATTCTGCTGCATAGTTTGTGGTTGCTTGCTATTGAATGAATTGTAAATATATTTTTAAATAAACAGATTTTAACATGACCACAGATTGCAACTATTACAAAAGGCCTCTTTTTTTAAAATATAAATGTGTCACTATGTCCATACAGATAACCCCCTTTACCATGTTCAACAATATGTAGGCATATGGCTATTGCAAACAATCGAAGGCCAATCTTTCATTGCTCTTCTCCAAAATGTATATCAAATAAAGGAGTTCAAACGCGTATTATGTTGACTTTTGGTTGCATAATGTCTGGAGTTCATGTTTGCCCTACATGGAGAAAGGTAACTTCAGGTTTAAAAGCGGTGTGCAGTTCTTGAAGTGGTCGCTAGATGGCAGGGGGCCGCCTGGTCCACGTAGCCCCCCCTTCCCCTCTGATCGGAAACCAAACAACGCCAGTGTTCTCGCGTGAGTAAGCGCCAGTTATCGCGTGAGTAAGCGCCATTTAGAAAACGACCTGCTTACAGTGGCTAGCGTGCAAATCGTTCCTGTAGCGTTAGCAGTTACACGGTTAAACAAATAGTGGACGCCAGTAAACTATCGCGCCGTCGGCCACGAAGAAAGAAAAGTGTCGCGTTGACTCTGGTGCTCGATAACCTCTGATATCGAGACGCGTGTCATTTCCAAAAGGTATTTCTAACGTTATTTCGACGTTATTTCGATCGTTTCTGGGTAGCTAGCAACGTCGACAACGCTGCTACGTAAGCTAACGCTGCGAATAGCTACACATGGGGGGGGGGGGCGAGTGGCCCTTAACTCCTCAACGCCATTTGATTAAAGCTAACTAGATCAAAGTTTTCCAAGCGGTTGGTGAACGTGGGTCTAAGAAGAATTGTCTAGCTGGACGAGCTAACGCAGCTAGCGTGTGGACGGCTAACATCAGGACAGACTAACGTTAGCTTATTATCCGCCTCTTTCACGTCCCCCCCCCCCTGTGGTGTTTGTGTTGACGTTGTTAACCTGTCTTTATAACGTGTTAAAATCCTGTATGCACGTGTGTAAATATACATGGAAACCGCCAGCCAAACTTGTGAGCTAATGCTAACAGTGCTAGGCACAAATAGTCGCCCTTATGTAAAAAAAAAAAAAGAGTCGCCATTTTCTAATGTTATGAATTTGCAAATCGTTTTCCGCAGGGTCATGGCTGACGATTTTGAAATTGAGGCAATGCTGGAGGCTCCATTTAGAAAGGTGAGTTTCACTCTGAAGAGACACGCTGGACTGGCTGTAGGCCGAAATATATGTTGATATGCTGTTTATTTGTTACCCAACATGTATGAATTGTGTGTGTGTGTGTGGTATTTGAAGTTTTTCAAACGCAATACAGACTTTGAATAAATTCCCATCTATCTCTTTCTATAGACTTGCCTAATGATATCTCACCTCTTCTCCAATGAGTTCATCTTTGATTCCACTGAACTGTGGTAAAAAGTAAGGTAGTTATTGAGTAATGTACTGATGCACTGTGGTTCCCTTAGGACTAAAAGAGACTCAACTTAACACACCCCTGTTCAGTTGCTACAAGGTGAATGCCAATGGACGATGAGCACATGTAATCTGTGCTACTAAAAAGAGGCAGTATTCAGTAATATCTGCAGTTTCTAATTATTTGTAAAGCTTGATGGTAACAAGCAGAATTACTACATTAGTTGAAATGGAACATGCATACATGCACAATCTTGCCATATGTTTGGCATCTCTCTTCAGGTTTAGTTACATTTATGTTAATATTTGATTGTTGATTTTATACAGTAACAGATATGGTATAAAGCGCTCTGAACTTCAGTCATCACAATTGTAGCCGCAATGTGCGTAAATGGCCGAGAGTGATTGACCAAACTAAGTTAAATGCTTTTAAAATGTCTAAAAATATGAATACTGCCTTTTTGTCTCCCGTCAAGTCAACTGTAAATATGTGTTAGGTTTTAAATCGGTATCTTGAGTTTGCATGCTACACAACACCACACATTTCCATTAGCACACAATTAAAACGAATGCGGCTATTCAACTTGTCTATATGATTGTAAACAACCCTTAAATGGCATCTATTGTTTCCATTGTCACTAAGGCCATTACCTGGCTTTTGGTCGCTTTTCCTGTTGACACCAAAACACATAGGTAGTTTGTATGTGGATGAACTAGTGGCTTTCTTTCCAGTTTCTGTTGGGCATCGATGTTACTAAGCCCTGTGAATCCCTGTTTGCTTCAGGGCGAGATGTGTGACAGAGGTGGCACCGAGCTCTTACAGTTCAAGAACGAAAATGGGTGAAGATCACTGGACTGACACCAACCACACAGGATCTCTTTAGTGGCCGTGGGCCATGCGTAGCCTCAGGCTTAGGCTCAGATAGTGCCATGGGTACGACTCATTAGAGTGGTGGAGTGGGGGGGGGGGGGAGAGGTTGGACCACAGTAATGTCAAAGTTCACTGAACAATTCTGTAATGTTGGATAGTCTCATACAATGTCATTTGTTTGGTTGCAGTGATTATCAACAATACTGCTAAAATGATGTTCTGGGATAGGGTGGGGGGGTCTTTTGTGCAAGGATACCTTGTGCAGACAGGACAGTAAATATTTGGAAGTATTGCTAATTTAATGTATTGTGCATTTTCTCTTGTCCCACCCCATCCCCCCCTTTACCTTGACGAAATGTTTCCTCTGCGTCCTCATGATGTTCTTCTATCAACCTTGCTTAGGATGAAATCAAATCCTCTCATGCAAATGGACATGAAGCTCACAGCAAGAAGTAAGTACTGGATATCTTGGTGTACTGTACTACTGGAGATGTCTAGGGCTGGGCAATATATCATTATCGTGGTATGAGACTAAGTGATGAATGAGGAGGAGTATACAAAAATAGGCTTTACCATGTTGGTATCTTCTATAGACTATTTATTACCAGAAGACATGCTATATCGCGATGTGTATCTTATCAAGATATTAAAGGACCTATATCGTGATAGAGGACTTTGGCCATATCGCCCAGCGCTACCAGACACCGAACACAGGCTCTTAGGTTTTAATAGACCCATGTTGTCCTTGTTCCAGGAAAAGAAGGAGCCGGAGCAGAAGTCCGGGCGCTTCTAAAAAAAGGAGCAGGAGTCGGGATCGGAAGAAGAACAAAAAGAGAAGCAAGAGCAGAGAGAGGAAGCGAAACCCCAGTCGGGAGCGCCACCGCAGTCGCTCCCGCAGCCGGGATCGCCCCGGCCGCTACAGAGCTCGCAAGAGCCCCATGTATGTCTCTACAGTTGCCCCACTTGGCCATGGCTGCTTTCACATTTATGCAAAAGAAATATCGCAGAGATGTTCATTGTGAATCGGTGATTTATCCACCTGAAATATGCTTGTTCAGAGTGAAAAGAAATCTCAAGGCCTCAAGTGAGAGTATTATGTTTGCTAACAAATGAGCTGTTTATGAATAGCATGGGAGAAATGACATTTTCTGACCAAGAAAACCTAAAAGGAAAATATTGTGTGTTCACGGTAAGCACATCTGAAACAATGTTTTTCCTTCCCAGACGGAAACGTTCCAAAAGTCGCAGCCCTGTTAAAAGAGAAAAGAGTCCAGTCAGGTGAGTATTCACTTTACGGGAAACTGCTGTTAAAGTGATCACATCCATTATGCTCACATTTTCAGAAATATTCCAACTTTTATTTAACAAATCACCCTTTCCTTTTCCAAAGACAACCAATTGACAACCTAACGCCAGAGGAACGCGATGCGCGCACAGTTTTCTGCATGCAGCTCGCTGCCCGAATCAGAGCACGGGACCTGGAGGACTTCTTCTCTGCCGTGGGAAAAGTCAGTTGGTGTTTACATGGTCCCACAACAACCCTCGCTTTAATATAAAATGGGATTATTTATTTACCGTTGCCTTCGTTTCTACAGGTGAGGGATGTGAGGATGATATCGGACAGGAACTCCAGAAGATCGAAGGGGATCGCCTACATTGAGTTTCTGGAGGCCAGCTCTGTGCCTCTGGCAATCGGTCTGACTGGACAGAGACTTCTGGGAGTGCCCATCATTGTCCAGGCCTCGCAGGTGGGTGTGTCCTTGCATCTTGGGTTGTTGAATGCCAAAACGCTTGGGAGTAAAACAGTTCCTAAATCTGTGAATATCAAATGATTTTTAAATGACATGTTTTCATTTGGATACATTTACAGGCGGAGAAAAACAGGGCTGCCGCCATGGCAAACAACCTGCAGAAGGGCAGCGCCGGCCCAATGCGTCTCTATGTGGGCTCACTGCACTTCAACATTACAGAGGACATGCTGCGGGGGATATTCGAGCCTTTTGGAAGGGTAAATTAAAAGCCAGTTAAACACAGACAACTGCAGCCTTTGCCCCCCGCAGATTTCACTAGCATTTCAAATGAATACACGCATATTGCTGTGACGTGTAACTGAATGTTTTCCTCCCAAAGATTGAAGGCATACAGCTCATGATGGATAGTGAAACGGGTCGATCCAAGGGATACGGCTTCATATCAGTAAGTCCAAGTAGCTTTTTGAGTCGTGTAATGCTGTTTTTGGCATGTACAGTCTCAAAGATCATTGTAATGATACGTGTGTCTGTGAAGTTTGCAGATGCAGAGTGTGCAAAAAAGGCCTTGGAGCAGCTGAATGGCTTTGAACTTGCTGGGAGGCCAATGAAAGTAGGTCACGTGACGGAGCGGACGGACGCATCGACAGCCAGTTCCTTCCTGGACAACGACGAGTTGGAGAGGACCGGCATCGACCTCGGCACCACAGGCCGACTGCAGCTCATGGCCAGATTGGCAGAAGGTAAGTTTCAACCCAAGAGCACAATGGAGCCCCTTACGAGACCTGGAGAGGTGCATCGCTATTTTGTAAGAAATTGCAACGTTTTGTTTGGTATTTTGCTAAACATTTGTGCATTGTTCTCAACTAGGCCAAAAAAAGCAGTGGCAGGTTTAGTCCAAAGCTGCACTCGGGTCTGCTGGCAAACTGTGTGCATGAAGGGAAGTAACACAAGCACGTCATATTGCTACTCCCGTTATGTCTCATCTGTTACTGCAACTTATCTCAAGATGAGGTGTCATTTGCCTGCCATGCAAAATATGTAAATATAAATAAAGCACTTTTTTTTCTTACATTTTTAGTTCTCTCCAGGTCCCTCAAGGGGCTCCGTACAATGGTGTTTTGTTTTTTGTGTAAAAGTTTAAATAGTTAATGTTCCCCAGTTTCCCTGAACCAAGGATTTGACGACACTTGATGACATGACTTGTGACGGTCTATAGTACTATAATACTATGCGGGTTCTCCCTGTAGGTACCGGTCTGAAGATTCCTCCGGCTGCACAGCAGGCGCTGCAGATGACTGGTTCTATTCCCTTTGGAAACGTTTCTGCCACGCCATGTGAGTTCCACGATGTCGTGATGTTGTGCCACGCCTTTGGCGTTTCAGTGAACGTTATTATTTGACCGATGCTTCTCAGCCTTTTTTGTAAAGGCATTGTAGGGCTGGGCAATAACTCAATATTATTGTTTATCGCCTTTTAAATGGTACTGTATCATTATGAAATGAAGATATCCACTTATCCTGATGCCCAGTTTTATAGTATAAATGACGATATGCCCTAAAAATGATCAAATATGAGGTTTCAAACGGAAAACTAGTTTTAGCATATCGTAATATTTATCTATCACGTCAAATTCTCTGTAATTATCATGAGAATACATTTTTACCATATCGCCCAGCTCTACATTGAAGCGTTCAGCAACTAATCTTTGTCCTTTTTCCAGCTGCTGCTTCAGCTCCAGCTCAGGCCTTAAACCTCCCATCACAGCCGCTGGCCACACACTGCCTGCAGCTGTCCAACATGTTCAACCCCCAGGCGTAAGGCTTTGCATCATGGAGCACCACAACATATTGTATCGTTGATCCCAGTTATGGCTCAAAAGTAATCGTTTTTTTTCGTTTTTAGGGAAAATGACCCGGGCTGGGACACTGAGATCAAAGATGATGTCATCGAGGAGTGCAACAAACATGGAGGAATAGTTCACATATATGTTGATAAGAACTCTGCTCAGGTTGGTTAAAGCACACACACGGCGCATCCATTTCTCGTGTTGCTAGTGTTGATGTTCATTACAACCACGTATGTCAACCATTGTGTTGCTCTCTCCTCTCCGTAGGGAAATGTGTACGTCAAATGCCCTTCAATACCAGCAGCCATGGCTACAGTCAATGCCCTCCATGGACGCTGGTTCGCCGGTATGTACATTCCACCTTGATGCATTTAAGGTCCTTTAATTATGTAAAATCTGGATGCTCAATTTTGGCATATCCCTAATCTTGTTTTTGTTTTTATTCTCTCTAGGTAAAATGATTACAGCAGCCTATGTCCCGTTACCAACATATCATAACCTTTTCCCTGATTCAGTCATGGCAAATCAACTACTGGTGCCCGCACGCAGATAGGTCTGAAGAGCTGTTGTTAAACACAGAATGTATATACAGAAGTTTTTTCTTTTTTGCATACAGTAGTCTTTGAAGAAGATTGGTTGAAATGAGATGGTGATAAATTAAACTCTGCCGTCTGTCCTCAGTTAGCCTGTCCATTTTAATGTCAAATTATTTCTGGGTTTGTATTGTAAATAACCACCACAAACAAAATTCACTGTAATTTTTAAATCCCATTCTTACCTGCCCTACCTAACCAGCAGACTTTTATGTTAACATTAATAAAGCAGATTGTTTAAAGCAACCAATCCATGTTGAGTAGGCGATGCAAGACCTGATTTGGGGAATACATTTATTTACAAATAAAACTTGCAGCTATCACAATTGTCTTTTATGATCTCATCTTGCCATAAGAATCTGGACTTTCTTAGGTTAGAACTGCCACAAGTGGATTTATTAATTGTGTAAATAAAAGGCATATTTACAGTGGTTCTATTTTGGACTTGTTTGACTTTTGGTTAAAGGCTCGGTTAACAATCGGGTCGTAAAAGGCATCCATATATTTTAAGCAGATGTTATTTAGCACATGGTGAAGTTTGAGTTACATTTATTTAGCTGTTATGAAATGCTCAAACAGCCACATGTTGACCGGGGGTTGGGTGTAATGAGGTGTAGAATCTCCTCGCTACGCCACGCTGCCTGGCTTTTGGCAGAGGGAAGTATATTCACGTCATGATGAGGTGCAGTGTGTAGAACTGAGTGGCATCTAGCAGAACAGGAAATGGAATAATATTTAAAAGTATGGTTTAATTAGTGTATAATCCCGTATAAATTCATTAAGTTATGATCTTTATATCTACACAGGGAGTGGGTCCTCTACAGAGCCTGCCATGTTTCTACAGTAGCCCAGTTGGCAATAAAACGCATCATAATTGTACTTGTAACCTATGACCTATAGTTTCACAGACAATTAATGAATGCAATTTATAAATCTATCAAGAAACCATCACTTGACACTTTGCTTTGATGACATTGTGGAAGTGCCTACTGCAGCTTACAGGCCAGGGGGGGGG
>JAOPJH010000001.1:9545733-9567417 GCA_027122575.1 Merluccius polylepis | reverse complement strand
CCCCCCCCCCCCCCCCCCCCCCCCCCCCCCCCCCCCCCCCCCCCCCCCACCCGAAAACTCAGCTACCGCCACGCTGCTGAAGCTAGCTAACTCACTTCAGCCGGTCAAAATGAGAAACACGGCGCTAAAAATGTACATCTTATCGTTAAGTTTAAGCCACATGTACAGGTTATTTTTAATTAACGTTGTAGTTTGTTTGGCATGATCCCCCCAACTACTTCATACCCATAAAGTTAAAAGCGACCCACAAGCTAGCTAACGGGACGAAGACTCGTTAACTCGACGAGAAGCTAGCGAAATTAACTTGTCTTACTGTCAAATGGCCCACGGCTGCTGGTTTTGTATACGTTTTTCCCCCAAGTATGGCTTCAGTGTGTAGCATTCACGACGACGAAACCGTTGTTTAATTTTAATTATTCGTAATAAACACCTGCCAGTCGTCCGCGGCGCCCGCTGCTGCTGCGGTTAAAGTTATTGAACTTCACGGGCGGCGCGGCGCGCAAAACGGATTCCACTCCGCAAGAGAAAATAGTTCGTGTCCGAGCGGCTAACTCCTCTTGCTTTTCACTCACGTGGAGAAAACCCAGATTCATGGTGGAGTGGATGTTAAAAGACCTGTTACTGTAGTCATGTTTATTTCTAAAATAAAAATGCAGCAATTAATTAAGATATATGTAATAGAATTAAAGGAAAGCCACGTTTAATTGTTGCTGCAATTGCAATTTGGCGAAAGAAAGACATTTTTCTTTTTTATCTTAAACGAAACTTTTATTTCACTGAATGGTCTTTGACACTTTCCTATTTCTTACACGTATAGTGAAACTAGAATGATTTTAAAGATACATACACAAATCTAGAATTACACCAACCATTGTTTATCTCCATTTCATCACTGCTTTAGAGCTATTCTAAGTTTTCACAACCACGTGTGTGCACTGGGTAATAGACTGTTACAGAAGCAATTTTAACCAGAAGACTTGTCAATAAAAACAAAGCAAATTGAGATAGCCGATATACAGACAGACTTTGTTCCACATTCACTAACTGCATTTCCATCAAGCAGAGATAAGATAAATTGACGTTTTTTTCTTCCAATAACTTCAAATTCATTGGAACATCGTCAGCGCAGACAAACCATCAGCTATATGTGGAATGGTGTCAACTACAGTATGTGGAATGTAGTGGTGACAAATGGTATTGTGACACTGGGCTTCTTCCATTAGAAAGGGCATCTCCAATTTTTAATCTTCAAAATAAAATTCAGAGATAACTGTTTATACGACTGGAACACAGGTGCTACACCCCAATCCAACACACATGCACACAAAAGAAGCTGCAAGATAAATCCAGGCACCAAATTTTGGAGAAAATAACTGTTTAAAGAGGAATATTTTGCAAGCAGGGTTGATACAGTGTGATAAAGACAATTTCAGTCAACATCAATAAAAGGTTATTCAAGGCTTACATACACATGATAGTCTAACTTGGAAAATACATGGAACCACATTGAAGCACAGATTTTTTTTTCTTGCACTGATTTCAAGCAGCACCTGAATAGTGAGTAAAACTATGACTATCCACACTTTCAAAATTAAAAATAGCACTGCCTTTCAAAAAGCCTAATAAAGTGGAATGTCTTATGTTAAGGTAATGTTACACGACAGTCTAAAAGGGTCCCTTAATCAAACTTTAAATTTGTGAATTTGTGAACATAATCAAAGATCATCATCAAGATGCCAGTGTCACAATACAGCCTCTCTCCTTTCTGTATGAGCTCACAGCAGAATTGCAGTTAGTAAAATACAGGATTGTACAGTGTCCCATTTCTTCTTTTTTTTAAATTAACAATTTAGTCTGTGAAGCATTGAATATATAGCATCACAGTGTTTGGTGAAAAATCAACTGCCAGTTTAGTAACCATACCAGAAAACCTGTATATTCCATGACAAATCACACAAAGAGTATGTAACAAAAAAGGATGAAAAATGCACAACAAACTAGCTTGGGCAAATGAATTAAGGAAGGATGATTAGAACTCTCCCCCTCCCCCGATACATACATCACTCACAACCATTCACACCGTGTTCCTCTCAAAAATCACACACACAACCTTGCAAATGCATCCACACAAAGCAAAACAAAAGAAAATTAAAAAAAAAAAAATACTGCGACATGGACCTGTCACCTCCCAGCGAACTGAGAGGGGTAAACTAGTTGGTCAGGAGCAATTCAGTCTGCTTGTCATACAGAAGGGGAAGGGTTTGATGGAGTAGGGGGGATGTATATAAGCTGTCTGTGTTTAAGATAAAGAGTGTAGGTGGATTAACAGTGCAATTTCATTAGTTTTCCCCTTCTCCGGTCTCTCCCTCGTCTCCCTGGCTTTCTGATGTCCACAGCTGTAGGAAAATAAAGGACATTGTGCATCAATACACTCAGATAAATGTGGCATCAAGGAGTAGCACATCATGAACAATATAACAAAATATGAAGATCGTTCAACTCACAGTCAAGTTGTCCCTTAGTAGTTGCATGATCAGGGTGCTGTCTTTGTAGGAATCTTCATTCAAAGTGTCAAGTTCGGCAATGGCTTCATCAAATGCCTGAAAATAGAATAAATCAAAACCGGTGTTCATCTATATGCAAGTGGTGATAGTTTTATGCCGATCTTAAAATTTGACTATAGGCACAATCACAATCCGTGGACACGGTAATGGTAGACACCAACATAGGTTGGTGTCTACCATTACTTGAAACATTTTTAACATTGCAGACATTTCAGACTTGAATTTTAACAACACAGTATTATGTATAATATTTCCTAGAATAGCACAAACTAAATATAATTGGGCCATTGACAACCAAAAAAGAAAGATTTGAAATCTAATCTCTGTTTATATTTGTTTATACCGTCTTTGCCAGGGTACAGGCCCTATCCGGGCTGTTGAGGATTTCATAGTAGAAGACTGAGAAGTTGAGGGCCAGACCAAGCCTAATGGGATGTGTTGGCTGCATCTCTTTCTTGCTGATGTCAAAAGCATTTTGGTAGGCCTCCTGAGACTGATCCACTGTTTCTTTAGGTGGAAAGAATATATAAAATGGTTTATAACATTATCAAGTTAAATTCACTGGTCATAATTTATGTTTATATGTACATTTTTTTTAAACGTACCTTTCTTGGAATCGCCGGACGCTACCTCAGAAAGGTATCGGAAATAATCCCCTTTCATTTTCAGATAGAACACCTTGCTTTCAGCAGCAGTTGTATTTTCAATCAGAAACTTGTCCAGCAGTGCCTAGAAACAAAGGGCATGGCCTTAGAGTACAATGATACATTTCATCTCTCCTTCAGATGTATTATTAAATCAATCATTTTGGTTTGGACTAAAAATCGATATGGTAATTTACAGCACTTACTAGCACTTCGTTACAGATGGACTGCAGCTCAGTTTCAATCTCCGCCCGGTACGCACGTGCCATCTGCTGCTTCTTCTCATTGCCCTCAGTTTTCTGCTCGATGCTGGAGATGACACGCCAAGATGAACGGCGTGCCCCAACCACGTTCTTGTAGGCAACAGAGAGCAGGTTGCGTTCCTCGTTGGAGAGCTCCACTCCTTGCTCTGTTACAGACTTCATGGCAGCGGCCATATCATCGTAGCGCTCGGCTTGCTCTGCAAGCTTCGCTTGCTGTACCAGGTCGTTCCTGTCCATTTTCTAGTCTGGTGGGACACAAACCATAACAATAGTCGTCGGTCAATACAAAAAATGTACATTTAAAATACTGATCATTTAAAAAATAACATGTATAGATAAGGTGACACTCAGGAAATGAACTTGATTACTATTTGTACCCTTGTGGGCGAAAACACAATTTCATGATTAACTACAACACTGACGTAACCTAATAGTAGTAGCAGTAGTAGTAGTAGTAGTAGTAGTAGGAGGAGGAGGTAGTAGTGATTGTCATTTTATTATGCATCTAAACGGCATCGACGTTGCTGGGAGATAAAAGCAGTTACAGACAATGTGCATCTCTATTATATGCTACATTTCAGCCAAGCGATGGGGCGTAGGTGATTCATTTGTTTCAATTGGCATTTGCTAAAATTAGCCGGAGCTTTCCCGTGTCAGGTTATAAGGCCTTTTCTATACGGCTAGCAGCCCCAGCGGCTTGGCTATCCACACTCGATGGCCAACATTTCCATTGCTTGCGTTTCTGTAGCCGGACTATGCAGCGCACATTTATACCCAATATGTCCGTGTATATAATAGATATTATCATAGAGTCGCTACACAACAGCGGGGCGGTGTGTGTGTGTGTGTGAGCGGCGAGTCCATTAGCTAACCAACCGCTGTCTTACATGTAGCCTAACAGGCTAGGCCTAAGATAGCAATGGCTGACCCACTCCGAACTCCAAATGTCGGCCCGTCGAATAGATTAACGTCGTTTTTCTATCCGTCGATACGAGACGGCTAACTCGTACGATACGTGGGTCGTATCGTCGGGATATAACCTCAATGTCAAACAGTGGCACGGCGGGGCTTTGCGGGATCCACACCAGAACAAAGTGTCATGGAATCCGACTCCGAGCTCCGCTAGCTAGCACGCTAACGGAGCTAGCGGCTCCCCTCGCTAGCATGGTGGCTTCTCTCCCCACAGAACGGCGACAGCGAGAACCGCAGGCGTCGACATTTAACATGCACATCAGCCCGCTTTACACGCATAGTACGAAACGGCGCAAAGCATACCACACTTAGTATATCGGCGACTTTGTAAATCTTGTTTTCTTTTTTTCCTCTGGACGATTGAGCCTCCGTCCTCCGTCTTCCTCCGCGTATCGTTCAGGGCAGTACCACTTCCGTTACCTTGACACTTGTGTTTCCTCCATGCACTCCACATCTGCATTATGCAACATCAGGCCGACACGGACGACGTCTTCGACCCCGATATATAAGGGCATTTCATATCTCCATCACGATTTATATCCCGATATAGCATGTTTTTTTTGTTTTTGTTTTTTTTGTACTTCAATAGATAAATAGTCTCTGTAAAATAGCCACATGATAAAGCCTATTTTTGTGTATACTCCTTTGCGAATGAAATACTGGACACATGAAAAGTACTGAGCATTTTCTTTTTTCATCACTTTACTGTAATGCTGCTTTTAAAAACAGGAAAAGACAACACCATATCACGATATTACAATATCCAAAATCTAAGACGATATCTCGTCTCATGAGACCTCGTATGATATTACACCATACGAGGAGACCGCAGAGCTTTTATTGTGACCAAGTTAATTAGCCGATTTGTTTATCATATTTATCAAGTGTCAAGGTATCTAAAAAGTATGATATTTGGTAACAATATTTAACAGTACTTAAAACGGCACATTTTATTTAATATAAACATTTACAATTGTTCTCACACTATTATAACCTCAAACACAAGTAATATTGCGAACATGTGATATTGAAACAGGCTTGTTTACTAATGTTGTATCCCAATCTTTGTTAATAAGTAAAGCAATCTGCTGCAGTCCTGCTGCCTTCATCTTCTACTCATCAACGCTCAGAAGTTAGATCAACCACTAAATCAAAAAGGCAAAACCTTCACAGTAATACATTACAATAGGTTATATAATTACAATATGGATGGATGTGTTTCACCATTGGCCATAGCCATTCATTCCACCATTATGAATGATCATAATAACATTCATAAATTAAGTTACTTTATAATTGAATTCTCATCTTCAACAGTTATTTTGGCATATAGGCTATATGGGTAATTGTCTCGCTATAGTTGAAAGATTGTGCAGAAATCTCTCTCTATATTAATGGTGAAAGGAGTGGGGAGGGACACGTGAATGTGTTATGATACAATTTGAAACTCTTGCATGATTGTATTAGTGACATAGTTACTTTTACAATATCAACATATCGGAGCAACTCTGTAAATATTTGTTTGAACAAATGCCAAAGAGAAATAAGAAATTGGAGGGGAGGGAATCAGGCCCAGCGCCACGAGGGGTCTTAAGGGGGCTTAGGCCCCTCAGTTGTATTGTTTGCTCTGATTAGGCTTTATGTAACTATAGAAAATATAAATATAAAAACTATTGAGCGCTCTGCTAGTGCTGTGTTCTTATGTGAGTGCTCTGATTAATAAATGTATTCTTTGACTTTAAAACAATAGCCTTATGTTGCGGTTATTTAGCCTTTCTGAGGCTATTGCATGGTTAAGTCAAGGGATTTTATTCTCTGAAAACAATTGTCCCCTCACAAATTTCAACAGCCCCCTCCTCCTGGCACCGGGCCTGGAGGGAGTGTTGTGTTGAGCATATGGGAAGTGAATTTTGAAGTGGGAAAACAGTTTTAAGGAGTTCCATGCCAAACGAGGCAGACAATGTTACTTCTTGTGTATACTTGGCATGAAGAATATAAGACATTTAAGTACACCCAGTGTACATACACCCAGTGTACATACACCCAGTGTATATGTATCATGAATCTGCTGCAAGTTTTACTTACTTTATTTAGCTTATTTGCTCCATTTCCACTGTTCCTTGCATTCCTATAGCTTTTCAGATACGTTTCCATCTTTATTTTTTCCATTTCTATAATGCACACTACAAAATAACTTTGAATATAATTAGGCATGTCTGTCAGCTTGCCATCAAACAAAGTTTGTGTTAAAATCAGTTTTTCGATTTTACATCAATATCTCACAATGTAGAGAAACCCATAGTATACATGTATAGTTTTTATAGTCTTTATATATGCAAAATACAACTGCAATATAAAGGACTAAAAAGTAGTACAGCAAATATTGAGTTAAATTCTCTTTTCCTGCCAGTAGTCTACTGGCAGCTTAAAGAAAACTGCATGGAAAAAAATTTCTGATCACAAGTATGCCAGATCACAGCCCAGCAAACAGCTACCTTTTCACAAGCTTTCATAGAAATTAAGAGACAATGCACTTAAGGACGTTAATCTGCACGATTCTTATAATTCCATTAGTGGTGCTATGTTCTCCAGCCAAGAATCGATTTTGGGAACCAACACCTAAGGTAACAAAACCCAATGGGGTTAATACATTAATGTCTGAGTTATAGATATTGTAGAATTGCAGAAATGGAATGACACACATCGTATTCCAAATTTGAAATATGTAATACCTTTAAGTTATTGTGTTGTATCTTTCTGTGTCGCAGACAGACATTGTGACCATTCCTGAGGTCCTTCAAAACTTACCAGAACCAGATGCTGATGGTAATGTTATTTACAGACGAAAAACGAAAAATCAAGTATAAGATACAAATGTTGTGCGAATTATATCTAATAACGGGTATAATCCAATATGTGTAGCATTGTGCATTATCTTTCAAAATAGTGCAAACTTTTCAATGTTAATACATATTTTCAACTAAATCCCAAACTTCAGGGCTGCCCACGTGTCTGCTGTGTGTATGCCTGTCTGGATCGGTGTACTGTGAGGATGTGTCCCCTGAAATGTCAACCATCCCAGCACTGCCTAGGGAAACAACATACCTTTATGCACGCTTCAACAAGATTAAGAAGATAAAAAACAAAGACTTTGCTGAAATGGGTAAATAAATGGATTAATTAGTTAATGTTGGTTCTTGATTTGTTCTATGATTTGTTGCATTAAATGACCAATTGGTCTAAATGTTGAGTTTTTGGTAAATATCTTGGCCAAACCCAAATGAACATAATGTTTGGGTCTCCTTTTCTCTTTTTAGACACATTAAAAATAATCTACCTGACTGGAAACATAATCAGCGAAATAGAAGATGGGGCTTTTTCCAAACTTCCCAATCTTGAGGAGCTCTATCTGGCTGAGAACAAACTAACTAGACTGCCATTGCTACCTGGCAAACTTACAACATTGAATGCCAATTTCAACCTTCTTAAAACCAGGGGAGTGAAGGTCAATGCTTTCAAGGTAAGATATGATACAACAAAGTTAATAATCACTGTCTAACTTACTGTACCAAGAATACTAAATTAGTCAAATTAGTCAATACTAAGAATCAAATTCAGTTAAAAAGTATATTAGTCAATCTGAAAAGTGAATCAATGTTGTGTGCAGAGACTTTCCGAACTGGCTTATCTTTACCTTGCACACAATCAACTGGATGCAGTACCACTACTTCCCGACTCTCTACAAGTTGTTCACCTCAATGTAAGTTCATCAGGAAAATTATTTTTTTACTCACAAAAACCTATGCCAGGTATTCCTTGGATTAGATCATGATGTTTTTAATGGTCTTTGTTCGTGACATAGTAAAGATGTTTCTCTTCTCTCCTGCTACAGAACAACAATATCAATACAATTACTGATGAGACATTTTGCAAAGGCAACACTACCAAGTACATTCGACGCACCCTGGTAGAAGTGAAACTGGATGGAAACCCAATTGTCTTGGCTCAACACCCAAACAGCTTCATCTGCCTGTGGAATCTCCCAAGTGGAAATTACCACTAAAGTACTTATTGCATAACCAAAGCCTTTGGGGAAACAGCTGCAAATCCTGAGGTGTAGGTGATCAGTAAGTAAAAATAAGTCACTTGGTGAAATGGAGAGATTCTTCAGATCTCTAGTTTAAAGGGATATTTTGTCCTTTACTTTATTTTCTTATAATTTCGTATAAAACATTGTACATAGTTATATGGTAAGCTTCTTCCATTCCCCATTCCAAAACCTTGTGGTATTTTCAGGCAGAGAAAAAAATGACAAGAAAAACATGTTGAGTCACTTACTTCTGGGAATAAATATTTCCAAAATGATGAGGCTGCATGCCCCATGAATATCCAATGATTTGAATACACTGTGTCATGCAGCATGCAATAGCTACCGTTGGATGTTCAGATAGCATTGCGTGTGCAAGATTGACATACATCTTTACACAATTGTCTATTCATTTCAGCTTGATGTAAACAAGCATTCAGTGCCCAGAGTCCACAGTTACTGTTATAACCGCTTTGCTCCAACTTCCAGCAGTTACTTGACTGCTGTCAGGCCATCAGCCATCTTCTGCTGGTATGATCTTTCTGACTGTTTTCTTCTGTAGACATCATCTGGCAAAAACATAAGGAGGATGATTATAAGCACTCAATAAAATTGGCAAGAAAACATGTATTGTGGATTCATGGATATACGCAACAGCTGGTTTGATACTCTGTCAAGGTAGGCCTGTTTATATCTCCAAGTCTGAGGGACAGACATGGGACATCCTACGAGGGGTAAGAGGAAATCAACATGTGGGGAACATTTATTAGGGCTACATAGGGTGTTAAGTACATTTACTTGCAATGCATTAAGTACATTTACTTGCAATGCATTTCTACAACTGAGCTTTAGGAGTAGGCGACGTTGCCCTTTTACGTTGCATTGTATTCGTCAATCATTTTCGATTTGATCACGTTTGATTCCTGTGTCAAAATGGCGATGGTGTCACCTTCTAGATCACATGTAGGTCATCAAGGGATGACTAGAGAAGATGGGGTTAGTGATAGCCACTATACTTACAGAAGGTCTCCCTCCCTATCCTCACGTTGATCATGATCCACTCCATAGCACCGCCTATGCAGAAGAATATGGGGAGGAACCTGTACGTCCCAAGACGTCGTTTCCCCGGCACCAGACTGAGCAGATACGTAATGTTTTGACTCTTTCGAAACATCTTTAACAGCTTAACTTATTATTGTTAGACGACAGCAACAACAGCAACGATTGTCACATTAATTAGTAAAAATGCACTGTGTACTTGGCCAAGTACACAGCAGCGCAGCAGCACGTCCTTGTTGTGACACCAGACGATAAGGCTAACGTTTCACCAAAATAATGTTTTTGTGACCGGCACCGCCTAACTGGGCGGGGTTACAGTGCATACCGTTCATACCTGCGCAGTGTGGCGCCAGAGGCGGGTCCAGGTGAACAAAACATGCGCACCAGATTAGCTTCCGACGTCATACCCGGATGTTGCTCCGCACGGACCGGGCGAGGCGAGGCTCTCAGTCGCCATCTGCTGCAGTGAAGCCACAACAGTAATAATATAATATATTACTATGTACTGGTATGTGAAGTGGTTAGATGAGTACATGTATTTAGAGTATTGAATAAACAAATAACTATAATTTTTTCTAGAAATTATATAATATATGCTATATTGATTTGGGTATTTGCATACGTTTGTGTACTCGTTGTTAGAGCTCACCAGTTCTTTATATTTTCTTGCACTCAAAATCTTAGTTCAATTAAAAATGTTTTTTTGAAAATAAAACTAACTAGGATTATTATTATGCAAATTGTTTTATTTTTCTGAATGTACATAAGCAATGCGAGTTCTACTTCGTAACATAACAGTGCTGATACAACCATAGCTACCATACAACCATCCACATACAACATGCAACACCTCTAGCAACGTTAAGGGAGACGACTGTAAAACCAACAGATAAACCAATCGTTTCCTTTATTCATTGAAACAATATGAAAATGACCTTGGGTCTGCTTATTCATGGCTTTGTAAAATGTTTGACTAAATTGGGTGTAAAAAACACAGACAATAGTAACAGTGACATTCAACTATTCTAAGACATCTTTATTGTCCACAACCCATACCATGACCTTGTCCTTGGTGGTAATTTGCAATCGCTCCAAAAGAAACATAAAATACACATTTTGTTTCAATATAAATTATTCATCAGGAATATTTTATTATTTTTAGTCACATCTAATGGCCTTTTATAGACACCATCAAATTGCTTACACCAATATATCTCTATATTTGTTTCTATGCACTTAGCAGTACTGCAGTTTATGATCAGTTTCCGCAGAGTTTTAATAATGTAACAGAATTTAAGTGTTTTTCCATATACTTTTTCAGGATTGTGTGCCTTACATATTATATTTATGTACCATATTTGGTCCTTTTCTCACATATCAAAAGAACAGGAGAGTTATTGATTCATTTGATTTCCATTGACAAACATCCACTGAATGTGCAGCCGTTCTGTTGTAGCTCAGTCCTCGACGATGCGCGCCGGCCGACAGAAAGTCCAGTGGTGCTCCACGGTGTTCTCGTTTGCCCGCTCGCTCATGTGATGAACGCGCGTGTTGCGGATCGTGAAGCCTTGCTTCATGATGTAGTCCATGAGGTGCACCCGCAGCGACACCTCCTGGTGATAATCACACGGTCCAAAGGTAAAGGACACCTGGCAGTCTCTGGTGTCCATCATGTGTTTGTTCCACTTGGTGAAGTTTTTGCAGATTCCCTCCAGCAGAGAATGCACCTTGGTTGTGATGGTGAGCTGTGTGATTATCACGGCTACAGGGTTGGAATACTTGGACAGTTTCCTCGTGCTCGAGAGCTCAACCACTTGCTCAAAGATGTCCGGGGGGTACAGCGGCTTGGGGTCATGCAGGCACTGGATCAAAGGTTCGATCTGGTAGAAGTCGGCCTCTTTCCTCAGCAGATCTGTTTCGGTAAAGTCCATGGGAAGCGTCAGCTCGGACGTTCGGAGAAAGTTCAAGATGTAGCGGAATAGCGTTCCGTCGCGGTCGATGAAGTAATTCCCCTTCGAGTCTCGGGTTGTGGGGAAGTCTCCGCGGAACATGGCGCCCAGCATGGAGTCTGAATAGCGCTGCAAGGTTGATAAGCTGGTGGTGTAAAGTTGGCCGCCGACGTTCAAGGTAACAGGATTGTTCATCTAAACAAAGCAGAGGGAAGAGCAAGACATGTGCTCCATTATAATAGGGACAGAAAGTGCCAATACATGCATGGTTCATTTTGAGGCTTAGCTGTTGTTAAACCTCTAAATGTAAAAAAACAAACAAAGAGGGAGGAATGTACTAGTAATGGCCGTCAACCAGGATGCAAACTTAACTTTTTGGTTTTCAAATTGTACCAGCCACTCAACAGATTATTATTGGTTTTTTTGGCTGGTGGTGAGTGAAGCAAATCTACCAACCACTTGCATTTTATTACCAGCATTCGGCTGGTGGCTGGTGCTAATGTTGTGCCCTGCCGTTCACATAGAATTCATGAGCGATATGATCTGCTATTGAAACTTACCTTATGGCCCCAGTCTCCATTATCCATTTGTGAACGAAGATACCCACTTCAAAGTCTGAAACTGAACAGTATGGCGATGACGCTGCCGATTACTTGAATGTCACCTGTAAAAAAAAATAAAAAAGTCACAATACACAATAATTGTATTGGTTTTAATAATTACATTAAAATAATGTAATTATTAATAATATTAATGATTCATGCTATACAACAAAAAAACTGCGTCCTCTTCTGAAGAGGGGGTGTTTGTATCCAGTGTTGATAACCCAGTAACGTTAGGCCTGGATGAAGCCATCCAGCTGCAGGACAACAACACTGCGACCCCTGGATCTGCTGACGTCGGACATTGTGACGTGTGAACGTATTTACATCTAAATAACCAACATAGCTGTCGGGGTGGCTGTAGGGCAATGCCCGTGAACAACAAGTCCTAGTCCTTCAAACTCGTCAAGTCGTTCACAAGCCAACGTTACAATGCAACACAAAGTCAGTGTTTCAATGCATGTGAACTGAGCGGAGCTAACAGGCTAGCCTAGCGTGCCGTACACACGCTCACGTCAACACTCATCAGTACGACATGAATGGACTCACAGATGGGAGCTTACGGTGCCGTTTAGTCAGCATGATACGAGTTGTGCAAGTAATACATGCATATAGTACAAGTAATACATGCAGTATTATCTGTCCTGGAGATAATAGTATTTTGAGCCGGATAGCTTGACAGAAAGTAGATGCTAAACACCGTTAGCTCACGTTAGCCGCACCGCTTGCAAATTGGACATTATTCATGTAAAACATAGATCTAATTTTTTTTTTTTTTTACAAAACAAAGGTTTACCAGTACTTTTGTCTTTCGCAATGGCCCTCTACTTCTGGGTGCTATGACGCCTAAACACGGGTCGGGACGACACAACAGGGAGACAGTCAGGGGATGTTTGGAAGCTGCAGTAAAAATAATTGCGCACCTCATGACGGTGAGGTGGAGAGAGAGGAGATTGGTGCAACCTACTGCGCGCGCGCGCGCGCGCACACACACACACACAAGGGGCGTCACCTCTCATCAATGTTTATGACCTTCATTTGCATTTTATTGGAAATATCAGTATTTGATCAACTGGAACCATACACACATAGACCTATGGCTAGGGCCTGTACTGGCAAAAAAGAACAGACAGAAATTACTATTGAGTTCATATTTCAGGAGGACTTCTTGGTGGTGCTGGTGTTTTGCTTTGAGATGATGAACTCTAATATGAGCTTGGCTGTGCGACGGGGCTTCTCCATGACCACAGAGTGGCCACAGCCCTCCAGCAGGTCCACCCTGCACCCAGGCACATGTCCTTCAATCACTGCAGCGCCAGACACATCCACCACCTGGCAAAGTGGTTTCAAGAAAAAACCTTGAATTATCTGCTGTTCCCGATAATTGAATGCATTTTAAACTTAGTTTCGAACACATTTGTATCATACCTGGTCCTGTTTGCCCCATATTATCTGTAGAGGTGCAGTAATCAGATGCAAGTGTTCTTGTAAGGCATATCTTGATCTTTCGCTGATGAGTTCCATGAAAACTGAAATAAATCAAAATAAATGAATGTACTTTAGCTAACATAAAGGAAATCTGGCAGATGGGCAATAAGCAACTGAACCATCCACCAACCTTCTTCATAAAATTCATTGTGAGGGAGCCGAACATCCACCAGACCTTGAAGAATCTAAACAATGTTTAAAAAAAATACTTTGTATGAACAAGAAAATATGTTTTAGTTGAGGCTACATCTCTATGCTTTAAAGATGACTTCAAGGATAATGAATGGAGCTGACCTGCTGGGGGATCTTGAAGCGAACATGGGAGCAGAGTTTCAACATGTCCTCCATCTCCTCCGGTGTTGTCGGGATCAGTGGGATGTTTAATGTATACTGGTTGTACTGGAGGTCCTGTAGGTGGTTGTCAAATTTGGTCTCAGATAAATGTTTTATACCTGTGGGTTAAAGTTAAAGAAATGTAAAAATAAAAAAAAGCCCTGATACTCTAGGACTACTAATCATTGTCATCATCATGATTTGTTAACGGATCAATTCGTATCGACTTACCATCTGGACAAATGAGTGTCATGCTACAGATATCTGGCGGATAGCAGGCTGCATAAACCCCAGCCACACTACCCCCCATCGAGGTTCCCACCAAATGAAAGGGCTTCCTGTTTAAGCGAATGGCCTCCACAAACTACATAATGAAGGAAAATGAATTGAGCCGTACAAAATCAATGACGGATAGAAACTCCAATAGACATATTGTTATTATTGAGGTATTTTGAGGCTTGTTTCGTAGAAAAATGAATGCCAACTTTTTATTTGAAAGACACAAAGTGTTAAAAGACCTACCTGGCGGATCCTTCGGACCTGTCCCTGAATAGAATAATCATCTGTACTGGTTCTCGTTGTCCCCTCATGGCCAGGCATGTCCACACAGAGAATGTGCAGATGTTTGGGAAGATACTAGAGCATAATGTGGGAAGAGGTTACCATTTATAAGGCTAATATATATATTATCATTTAGAATAATTACTATTAATTTGGGAAAAAGCAAGAAGTCAATTTTATAGAGGGGTCCTTGAGGTTTATGTCTGGTCTAGTACTTCCATGCAATCCGTCCCTTCAAATCTTCTCAAATGTTCATGTATTATGGGCTGAGTTAGGTTGTACAGTTCAGCAGGACAACACTGAAGCAGACTGTAGAGTGACCAGGCTGCCAAGGACCAGGCTGCTAACCCTAACCCTCCATACACAGCGGCTGGGAGGGACTTCAGCACTGAAGACAGCGACAGAAGCTGGGTGGGGTCATTATTTCCCCTCAGGGATTAATAATGTATCTCTCTCTCTCTCTCTCTCTCTCTCTCTCTCTCTCTCTCTCTCTCTCTCTCTCTCTCTCTCTCTCTCTCTCTCTCTGCACAGCTGTTGCAGGTTTGGTGCCTCACCTGCAACCACTCCCTAATCCAACCTCACCCTACATAAACAGACTCTCCTCAGCCACCGAAGACAGCGGTTGCATACCCTGCTACCGCTGCTCCTGTGTGGCTCCAGGCCCAGTGAGACTAACCCCCCTACTGGACATTACCTCGATCCTCAACCCCCCCAAACCCCTCCTTTAATGAATAAAACCCTTTTATTGGTGTGAAGCGTGTGTATTTTCAAGGTTAAGTGTGACCTCACCAAGGGTGAACTGCCACAACATACACACACAGAAAGATTGTATTTTATGTGTTGTATTATTATACTATTGTGCTGTTAACTATTCATGCAATGTCATACACATGCAGCGTTGCAATGATGGCACATTTGATTTAACTGGTACAAACTTCTCTTTTTTTGTTAGTTCATGTTAATCTACCGTTGTTGTGTGCTTCTGTTACCTTGACAACAGTGAGCCACATGTCTTTGTGAGCAGAGAAACTATGCAGCAGGAGGATGGAGGGCCGCATCCCCGGCTTGCCCCTGCAGGAGTAACAGAAGCGGTAGCCGCCACAGTCTGCGTAGCGCACCTGCAAGCCAAGGGTCCTCCTCCAGTACCTGAACAACAGGAGGTTCATCTGTGTTGTTCATTGTGTTACTTTCAAGCATTTCATTTACACACCCACACACATACATATGCGTAGTAGGCTACATGTGGCAATTATGTCTTGTTTTATTAACGTAAAAGAAACTAAATGCTGACCCTGTTGATCAAATCAAGATTTAGATTTGAATCCCAGAAAGTTGCTCATACAATACATCACTATAGTATCAGAGTTGAGCAGAGAAAAGAACAGCACTAGTATATGTCCTACCAGTGATATACTTTAATGAGTGCTGAGGGCCAAAGAAGAAAGGATGCAACAAAAGCCAGGATAGGAATGGCCAATGTTGCACTAGCAATAACAAACAGGTTCACCACATCCAGATCAGCAGCCATGGCGCACCTAACAAAACAAACAAACAATATTTACAGAATATTTACAGCCACATAACGTAAAATACACATATGTCTACAATCAGAACACAGAAGGACAAGTGTATTAGTGAAAGTATTATTAGAGCTCATCAGTTTTATCGTCATTCATTAATGCGGAGAAACAGCTTTTCACGTACCAAACAAACTTAACATATTTATAAAATGAAAGAGTAATGAAAAGCATTTATTCAAAATTGCGTTTAAAAAAGTGGAAATTGTGGAAACTTACTCATTTAGATTATTTTCCTCTTCATATATTTTCTGTCACGAGCTGACACATATAACTGACGGTCCAACAAAGGCAAAAGTCTGTATTGATTGGTCTAAATGCATACATATAATTAAATCATTTGACTCACGATAGCTAATAAAATAAAAAAACAGAGTAAATAAGACAATTTGCACTTATCTTAGCGTTGACTGATGATGAATGTGATACAGACATATGGTCCAAGATGTCATCGGAGAGAAAACTGGCCCTGGCTGATTGTTTGGTCTAGCGGGAGTGTATTGATTGAAACATTGTGTGAAACCAGGGCACTTTGTTATTCCGTCAATTATTTAAAGTGAACGTGCAGATTACAGTTGAAAAGAAGCATACAATGATGTTGTCATAAAATCCATCCTATAACATAATCAAATCATTTGTTATCCACTGAAATTCAAGATATCCTACTGTTTGATTAAAAAAAATAAAAGTATGAGTCATTGATATACAAGGATACATACAAAGATAAAAAGTGAGAAGTGGATTTGTCCATTTTTAATATTAAGCTACAAAAGTAAGCTACGTTGTGCCATATTATGTCTCCCACAGCAGCAAAATAGTAAGAAGACACAACATATCAGTGAAGTGTGAAACAATCAAACAATCTGTCATGGCAGTTTTTGTGTACTTCTTCTCCGCCACCAAATCATTCAAATCCCAGTAAAGGCAGGAGGTTCCTCAGATCTGGGAACAATCAGGGTGGGAGGCCTAGAAAGGAGGGAGGGGCTTGTGTATGGTCTGGCTTTTGTCATCATGGTTGAGAAGGAGAACAAATCCACACACTGCAGGACCATAGGGGCCCACAGGATATTGGGAAGGTAGTATTTTACAGTTTGCCTTTGTCTACGGCACATCCAACAATGTTGCTGTTGTTGAGAAGATATATTCCAAAGTAGGGCTGGGCAATATGGCCAAAATCTTCTATCCCCATATAGGTAATTTAATATCATGATAAC
Organism: Merluccius polylepis; assembly: GCA_027122575.1. NCBI lineage: Eukaryota > Metazoa > Chordata > Actinopteri > Gadiformes > Merlucciidae > Merluccius > Merluccius polylepis. Next base: position 9,550,104 of record JAOPJH010000001.1, on the reverse strand, counting down.
GATATATATCACGACATAGTATGTTTTCTGGTAATTCAATAAGTAAAAAGCCTGTTTTTGTATACTTCTGCGTGACTTGACAAATAAAAAGTTTTCTCATTTTCATCTTTTTACTGTCAAACCAGGAAAAGACTACACTAGCCATATCACGATGTTATGATGTCCAAAATCTCGGACGATATCTGGTCTCACATCACGATATCAATATAATATCGATATATTGCCCAGCCCTATTCGAAATCAGTAAGCCACATGTTTATTTCTAATGAAAACGATTTGTTAACACAAACACAAACTGTCAAGCGGCATTGATCTACCACTGGGTGTCAGGACAGCAACAGAAAGTGTGTTCTCCAATACTGTTTCACAAAATAACAACCATTTCAGTTTGTCAAACGTTGACTCCTGATTCCAATTCTGGTCTGGAATTGGAATCTCTTTGGTCTTTGATCGAATGGCATCTCTTTTACCACACATGCAGCACATATTTCTGCAAAGGAGAACCATGCATTTCCCAAAGGTTCCTCCTTTATAGGACAATAGTAAAACGTTGGTCATGTATGTCAGCATGTTCTATTCAAAACAACCAGTCAAAGCAACAGCAAAATCACAAGATATTTGACATGTTGGCTATTTTAGGCCTGATCAGATATGAGTATTAGGACTAGGCGCAGTGTAGGGAAGCAAGTTTTCAGTACTCTGCTGTCAAACCTGACCTAGATACAAACTAGAGCAGAATAAATGGACAGAGCAAGTTTTGCAGCTATGCACTGGCTTGTCTTGTCCCATTTCCTCCCATATAGGACACGGCGAGAGGGCGAGACCTCCTCACCCATTACATGCACGGCATAGCCACAGTGCCTTTTATGTTTCGGTCATCACATTTGATTGTAGTCTGAGAGGGGTGTGGTTTATAAGTGATGATTGGTTATTGGTCTGCATTGCAATTTGTTTGTCACTACAGCCACTCAAAGGGCCGGTCTGGTCTCATTGTTGACCCTTGATATCTGCAACAATGAGGTCCAGGACTTCGTTACTGAGGGTAAAGATGAAGTCCTGTTGTTAGTTGTATCTTAGTGAGCATCTGGGTAAACATAAAGGACACATAACTGCATAGTTCAGCAGACAGAAGTGAGTCATTAAATTGCTCAATTTCTTTTGCACAACAGGCATTATTCCAAATGTGCCGGGTTACACAATGTTGGTAAGATAAGCATGAACCTGCTGCAGAATCCTTTGGTGAAGTTCATCATCATGGACTGGTCATTCATACTGTGTCACAACAAACACAGACAATGTTGCTTTTGTTTTTTTTAATCTTTAATAGGAGGAACACATACGTTAGACAAATTAGTAGGTAACATTTAGGCGAATCTTTTCCATTTGTTTTAACAATTGAACATTTCCTTCTGCTTACAAAATAACTGCACAATTATATACAGGGATGAACTCAGTTTCCAAATGAAAAACTTGAACTAACCTTTTCATGAATGTGTACCTAGAGAATAGAGCAAAGTAATTTGGGATGTAATCCAATATTCAAACAAAACATGAATGTCAATTAAAATCATATCTGGTTTTCAGTTATACATTACTCCCATAGACCATAAAATACCAGTGATCCGAACTGGTATCAGTTGAATTGTGTAAGAGCAATAAATATGCCATTAAACCGAACATTGTTATCAGCAACGAGCATCTTTAAAAGTAGTTCAACACACACACACACAGTCACTCATTGCTACATAAACGGCATCAGAAATGAACACTGTTTTTTTCTTGTTCTTGCTGTCTCAGAAACGTAACTGACAGATAATGGAATATTCACAACCAAAACCAAAACACAAATCAGACATAAATTCTTATCTGCAATCTGCAAGGAAGTCAATCTGCCTTCAGCTAGATCCATCCAACAATGTCTACACTATCCCAGCTCTCACTTCTCCGGTAGTGGTTTGCTGTGAATCACCTGAATGGGCTTGAACCTTAAAAAGTTTAGAGGAAACAGCAGATATGAGATCATTGAGACATTATACTTTGTTTATAACCAAATCCATCACGTTTACATCTCAAACATGAGGGAAGCACCTCAAGTGCCAAAATGGCTAAGTTGACATATTATGAGGTTAATTATTCAAATTTATTTTTGGACTGTTATCTATCACAACCGAGATTCATTAATCATTTACTACGGTATTCATGCCTTGGATTGTGGGCTATTACATTTGCATGGTGCGTGTTGTGTTAACGGCAGCTAAATACTGAGCCATCTATATAATTATTAAACATGTAAAGATTTAGTCAGAGGTGTAGTCAGTATTTCATACATTCAACACTGGAGGTCCAATGACTACAAACCAAAAAAACAAAAAATCATTTGACGTCTCCCCAGATGTCCTAAAATAAACAGTAAATGTAATGGCTAATATTTTAATGTTCTCTTATAACCGACATCCATTTGACTAACTCCTAAAATATATTGCGAACCAAGCGGTGTTAAGTGAGAGCAGGTCATGGTGAAGCAGATGGCTTGGGATCTCAGTGTGGAGGCAGCTGATAACGAGTATAGAGATCGGAGCAAACGAGTGTGTGTGTGTGTGTGTGTGTGTGTGTGTGTGTGTTTTGTGTCTGGTCCTCAGGTCCTGTACAGCACGGCCACAGTCACTGCAGTCAGAGCCACGGCGGCCGCAGATCCCCAGACCATCCACGGCTTCTGAAACAGGTGGCAACGCACAAACAGCAAACCGTCATCCACTTCATTAAACCACAGTGCTCATCAGAACATCGGCCCAGCGCTTCGCCAGAGGGACCTCTCTGTTGAAACCCAATGCGGTAAACATGAAGGTTGCGGGGTTAAAATAGCCATTCTACAAATGCACAGTAGGAAGCCCATCCAAGCCCAAGCCCATTGGGAAGAAAAGACCAAACACAACAGCTGTTAGATAGCGGCCATCCTACACGAGACAAGGCAAGCGGATGTCAGATGATAAGAAAGGTTAGATCTCTCAGAGCTAGGGGCCGTGGATCTGGATTTTCTCCCCAGTGAGCGGTTCAAAGTAGGGGAATGAAGGCAAGGTGATTAAAGTCATGCGATGCTCTGCTCAGAGGTGGAGATGGATGAGGGATGTCGGCACTGACAGGACAGGTGTAGTGTGTACCTTTCTACCACAACGCGCTGAAGCACCATAACAGCCAAGCCAGGATAAGGCCGATGAGTGTGGCTTGAAGGGGCAGCAATAGAGAAGTCTAAAGGAGGGAAGGGATATATGACAGTGATCAACTATAGAGGGATATGGTGACTTAGGCTCTGGATGTCAGTTTTTTGAGTTGGTTTTCAAACACAAGGACATGGGTGACAATCAGTGTCCAGGAGGACTACAATAAGTAACAGTATTGGAACAGGGGACACATGGAGTCTGTGCAGGTGTGCTGGAATCCCTTTTCATTGAATGTGAATCTAACCAGAAGTTTCAAGCAAAGCAATAGTCCTATGCTACTGTTAAAAAAACGGTCGCTTCCTCTATCAGCAACAGCTGTTATGCCACGCATAATTCCATACATAAATTATACAAAAATAAAATAATTGAAAAACATGCGAGCTCAAACATGCGAACACAATGAGCTCTATGCGTTCAACTGCCCTCACCTTGGATCCGTTGTCATGGAGAAGCTTCATCTCTGCTTGGCATTCCTGCAGCTCATCGGCTATCGACTGCTTTTCCTGCTCGGTTTTCTCGAACTTCTCCTTTAGATCGGATAGCTCTGCTTTTCCATCCTCGTTCTGCGTGACGGCACAACAGACACGGTAACAAAGATGTGTCAAAGATGACATCTACACAACACCATTCGCATGCATCATCTAAAACCCAACGATGTTACAGGGACGAACTGGGACCAAAAAATGTCCCGTTCGGGAATCTTTCCAAATTGGCCAGTCCATCCCTGGTATGTGATAGTTAACTAGCTACGTCGGGACCATGCACCTCTTTCTGCAGGTCCTTGGTGAGACCCTGGGCCTCCTCCAGTTGGGTCTGGAGCTTGGTGCTGTCCTGCTGGTGCCGGAGCTGCAGGTCCCCCAGCTGCTGCCCCAGGTCCTCCTGGGATCTCTCCAGGGACTTCAGGCTGTCACTGAGCTCAGCGTTCTGGGCTTGTGAGCTAAAAATAAAGGACACACCAAGCCCAGATGCTGAGGATATTGCGTAATTGCAAAAATAAAAGGGTAGTCAAAATTGAATGAATGAGAGGGGGGAGGCAGGGGGGGGGGTGGCACACTACACCCACACATAACCACACACAACACACACTACACACACTACACACACTCATAACCAAAACCGAAGAACAGAGGGAACGCAACAAAAGATATGATGC
>JAOPJH010000001.1:9476762-9490520 GCA_027122575.1 Merluccius polylepis | reverse complement strand
GAATTTTGAAGCTTTTACGTGTCTTAAAAAACTTCTGGCGATTGCATTTACGCTTCAAAAATCATAAAAGTAGTGTTGGTGAAAATGATCTTGCTTAACAAAACATGTGAGTATCATAAACTTTTGTTTGCCACAAAGCATATTTTCTGCAATAATGCAAAATCCAATGGAAAAAAAACCCTTGGCTTTTTGTCGAGGGAACCCAGGGCGATGCTAACTTCCGGGTTGGCCTACAAAAATACGTCATCTCTGCACCACTCTATTTAGGGAGGGAGAAGTACTAGGGATACGGCTCAACTTACCCCGCTCCTATGTTCAACTTACCCCATACACGGGGTAAGTTGTGCCACGAGACATGCTATATTATTAAAACAGTTATGTTTACACTCATTCTGTTTATTTGAAGGGATGCACAACATCCTGAAATATATGCAGATATATTAGTTAGCGACAAAACTATGATTGCCTTGATGTAGTGATCCTAAATATGAAAAATGACTCATCTTACCCCAGTCTCCATAACTACCGGGTAAACAAAAGCGCTATTCCTTCTGGTTTGGTTGCACCAATGGTTGACGCGTGGCTTTTGGTTCAATTTATGCATGAAAGGAATAAAAGAATGTACTTGATTTAATTTAATATTGATATGATATTTAAAGATACTTCATATAAAGCTCAATGCATATCAACTCTTGGGTCGATCAGCAGTAAACAGGGTAGGCCTCCATAACTTCTGATGAATTCAAACAATGATAGAATAGCATATCTCAAAGAATGATGATTGAAGTGAGAAATCATTGTTCCTAATAATAACCTTTGTGAAGTGTCCATATTTGCTCAGATAGTTCCACCTATGGTTCCCCCCATGTCTATGGTTCCACCCACGTGGAGACCGATGACCCGGAAGTGACACCAACAAGTCCTTCCTGCATGCAGACCGGCAAGATGGCAGCAGACACGCAGGTATGTTTCGCTGCTGTTTTAGTAGTGTTTGTCAAAATGTCCAGCAAATTCACTGTAGTAAACATTAAATTCAGAAAACGATGTCAAAACATCGATGCTGTGTTTACGCTGTAAAGGTGGTGCACTCGGCATTGTTGCAGCTTGCTAGTTAGCAGGCTAGCTAACAGCTCACGTTTAAAGCCAGCTCACACATTGCTACGTAACGGCAACATTTCGCCCCACGTATCTGGCAGCATCATGTATCTTACCAGCTCCAACCAAGCCGACCAGTTCGAGTAGCTGGTTTACTGTTCAAAACTAGTTGATGACACTGGTGATATATACCTGAGGTTTTCTCATGTAGCCACGCCACGCCTTCTAAATATAACACATGTATAATACGAGCAATATGCAGTTCTCCATAAGCAGGATGCCGGTATAGATAGGCTCGCGAACACTTGGAGAGCATCACATGTAGTTGGTAGTTGTCACTTTACAAACCTATTTTTACATGTTTCTATTCTTATAACATGATTTGATGATACAAGTGTCCCGTTCAGCAAGCTATTTTTTGTTTTTCTAGGTTTCGGACACATTGAAGAAATTTGCTGTGAAAGTAACAACCTCCAGTGTAAATGAACGAAAGGAGATCCTTGGCGAGTTGAAGAAATGTCTGAATGGGAAAGGTAAGACATGTAACTGTGGATTGATTCCATCTCCCACCGTTTTGTATACCTACAACAAATGACACTAAATGTTTCATTTTCCCAAAATAGAGTTACCAGATCCTGCCATTAAAGGACTGTGCAAACTCTTCTGTCTCACTCCACACAGATATAGGTAAGTGCTTTTATGTAGTTTTAATAATGGTAATATTAAACTCAACAATATCATGTCTCTATATTATAGTGAGTGAATTAAGCATTAAGATGGATACTGTTAATGTAAGTTTCAGCTGACACTTTTATCTAAGTGACTTTCATTGTTTTTTAATGCATGTCATTAACGAAAAGGCAGCGATCTTGCTCTATGATGTATTGTCAACAGGTAGACTTTGGATATCAGGGATCAAACCTAGAACATTTTGGCTTGGAGTCAAACACCCTAACCACTAGACTGTATATTGTCTGTTGATCAGGGACTCTGCATCCCGAAGAGAGCTCACCTCGGTCATTGCGCTGCTGGCCCAGAATCAGCCTGATGTCTTGGCCACCCACCTCCTCCAATGTCTTCAGAGCAGTGGAATCATCTGCAATGCTGGAGAACCCTCGTAAAGTCTACTCCTATTTTAGTTTTATTAGCCCCAACCCTCCTTATCATGTACTATGTTTCTGGGTCACAACAATCCCATTGAAAATGTATAGAATGCATCCGCTACTTTCAGTTTGCATGCTTTTGAAGATGAGCCCATGATCCGCACACATTTCCTTATCTCAACTGGCAGGTTTATTTTTTTAATCTGGGGTGAAACAAACTTAAATCAAATCAAAATATTGTCTGTTTGCGTTTTGATCAATGCTTGACTTTAAACATAGTTGTCACTTCACTGCTCAATACGTAAAGATAGGCAAACAACCCAAAATGGAAACATCTCACAAATTGTAAATTACTTTTTCAAAAAACAAAAACGAGCAATTAGTAATGGTTGTGATGGCCCAAAAGTATCAGCTTTTCCGCTTGTCTTGAGTAATGAGCAACAAAGACTTACCAACCATGTTTAGATTTACTCTTTATAATAATAATAATAATAAGGTCGGGAGGGAGAGTGAGAGTGAAGAGGAGAGAATTGCAATAGTCCAGACGGGAGGTGACGAGGCTGTGGATGGCGGTGGTGTGGGGGGTGAGGGAGGGGCGGAGTCTGTTAATGTCGCAGAGATGGAAATATGCATTGCGGGTACTGGTGTTGATGTGAGAGTGGAAGGAAAGTGTGCTGTCGAGGATGACACCCAAACTCTTTACCTGAGGGGAGGGGGAAACTGAGGAGCTGTCGATGGTGAGAGAGAAGGTATTGACTTTAGCTAGGGTGGATTTAGTGCCGAGGAGGAGGATTTCAGTTTTATTGCAGTTTAATTTAAGGAAGTTTGAGGTGAACCATATGGATGTTGGGACGTTCATCATGTTCAGCAAACACAAACTGCATAGTAACAGGCATTTGATAGGCTGTGAAATACCTTTATTCAGACTAGGGGTGGGCGACCTTCCCAAAAAATCATATCGCAATCTTTTTAACACTTCACGATCCAGATCTGAATTGCGATCTTTCTTCTCAATTTGAAATGTACTGTCGGGAATATCCAGACTCAAACAAGCCTATTGACATATAAAACACAATATTGCATTAAAGACACTGTTTTCAAAATGGTCATTACTGAGTTAAACTTTATTTTAAAATTTAAAAAAAGTTGTAGTCAGCAATTGAACAATCAATAGAACACAATGATTAAATAACATATTTTTCAAGTACTCAGAACTCAACCCAAGTAGAACAAATTTTAGTAGTAAAATGTAAACATAAAAGTGCACTCAGATCATACCGTGCATCTAAAATGTGCATCAGTGTCTTAAATCCTATGTTTTCCACAGCTTTGAATGGCACCCATATCCTTGGCGAGATAGCATAGCCTCAGTCACCGCCTCACAAACTTTCCATTGTTTGTGGTATTTTTTCGACGGGGTTAATGCCGTCAATGATAATGGTTTGTATTTTGTGTATTTCGTAACCTGGTGAGATACTGATGAGTGGGGTTGAACCGGCCTGAGTGAAACACTGTCGGCATGTTCCTCCGGATTCTTCCATTTAAGGTGCTTCAATAAATGTGTCTTATTACCTCCGGAAGTGCCGATGGTTGCCCGACAAAGTTTAAAGATTACTTTATTTTAAGAAATATCTGACTTCTGAAATATCTGCTCCCCCTCATTCGCCATGCTGCTAGCTCACGTTGAATTGTTTTTCAAATACATCACGCTTCCTATGATAGAGACACGTGATATAATCTTTCCAATTAGCATGGCTATCTAGTAGGCAATCATTATGTTGGTTCTGTGAACATAGCGCTGTGTGGATCCACAATTATTACTGGCTATCCAAGTTTTATGTGAAGTTTGGAAACATTAGTATGAGGACATAAATCACAATCTCTACGATTCGCTTGACAAGTAGATTGTGGACATCTTCAAGATCAATCATGATATAAAATCATCAGATCGCCCACCCCTAATTCAGACATGCGTTTTAAACGACCATTGAGCGTGAAGGGCACCCAATGCAAACATACTTAATATGGGCAACTAGTTGGCTTAATGACACCCAGTTGCTCATCTGCTAAATTCAATTCGGTACACAATACAATACAATAGACCAGGGGTTTTCAAACTTTGTGTGTGTGTGGACCACTATTTGTAATGAAGAATTTTCGCGGACCACCTCATAATACCCTTAATAAAATGTCTATACACAGTCCTACCTGAATTAATCTGCACCTCTTAATAGGCCTACTAGCACTAAAACTAGGCCTATAACTGGGCATCACATCAGTAGGCTAAAGTAAAAGCACCAATACTGTATGTAAGTCTAAAACAAAAATGTTTTTAATACTTCAAAATAGCATTTGATAAATTAACCTTACATTTTTCAGTAGCCATATATGTTCGAATTTCCTGGTAAAATGAAGGTTTAAAAAAATATTTTATATTTTATTTTGCTTTTCCACTGACCACCTGCAGTGGTCCGTGGACCACAGTTTGGGAATGACTGGTATAGACTAGACTCAAGAACAAAATAGGGCCCCTCGCTCCCCCTGGTGGCCGAGTAGAGGTACGGCACGGAGATGATGAGGAGATGAGTCTTCCCCTTAAAAAACACAGCAATCAGTTAAATTAAGCCAATAAATGAAGCTTGTGCACAAAACCGATGACAATTAAGTTATGCTTATATGATCTTCAATCTATTACTAAAATAAGACCGTTATTTAGAGAAAAGAGGCGTAAAGTCCGACAACTCCGACAACCAGTGTGTGAACTCAAGTTACCTTCTTGTCTTCGTGCCTCGAAGGTATCTGTGGCGTGAAGGGGGCGTGGCTTGGCGTCGGCCCCTGTCTTGCAGCCTGCAGACGGATACTATTGGGCGGCTCAGTCTCGGGGACGTGAGACCGGGTCCAGGCCCATTGCAGGACCAGGGGAGGACCTTAATAGCACTTGAGGCCCCTGGGCTATGGACATTTTTTGAGCCCACCCGCCAAATAGCCCACACCAACCTGCATAATTGAACCGTATAGCTTGCATTTACTGATAAGGGGGAAGGGGGGGGCTCCCTCCACCTCCTCCAGCAGATACCGCTGTAGAGCAGAGTAAGGACACCGCGAATACGGACGTTTATCATCTTTTTTTTTTAATACATTTTTTTTAAGAGGCCCCTGATTGGCCGAGGCCCCGGGCTGAAGCCCAGGTAAGCCCGTGCATTTAAGGCGCCACTGTGCAGGACGACCTCCGTGGAGACGTCTTCCCGAGGCACTGCTATTCTCTCTCTCATTGTTTCCCATTATCCTTAGTTCCCCAGGTCGGGCAGTATTGTGAGGCGGCTGAATGAAGGGACACTGGCACAGGTGTGTGTGGATGTGAGGAACTCCCTTTGGGCAGCAGTTGATGTCCGCTTCCGGGAGAGGGAGGGTTAAGCTTCTCGGACACAAAGAAAACTTTAAAATGTGGATGGGGAAGCGGTAGCCACAGCACGCCAGTGTCCTCCCCGACCCCACGTTTTGGCGCATTTTACAACAACGCTCATTATAATACTCTTACACACTTTATATTCAGACAGACAGACAGACAGCTATTGGAGCTGCTAAACACTTGTTTGGAATAGAAATTATGTTGGCTCGCCTACTGCCCAATTTCAGAATGTGCGTACACCACGACAGGGGGCGAGTTGAACAATCATGTCTGATCTACATCTCGACAATTAACCTGGGGTCTTAGCAAACTTGCCAAATCATTTAAGTTGCAACTAGAAAATATTTCAAAATATATTACCAACAACAAAAAATCCACAAAAAAGTGTATAATCAAAAGCATTTTGTGGACCCCCTTCAATACCTCCGCGGACCACCTGTTGAAGACCACTGTGCTAGTCAGAAATATAAAAACTTCTTTGCAAACACATATTGTATAATTGTGCTCGTTTACATAACATAACGATATTCCTCTTTGTAACTTTGGCATAAGGCTTGAAAATACTTGTATTGTACCGTTTCTTCTACTTAATGTGTGTTGTTCAATCGGCATAGTAAAAAACAAACCTTTCAAACACTTCTCTTCCCCATAGAGAGAGCGATAAAACAACCCATCACGTCCACCCAATGGGGAATACAATATGCAACCAAGGGCTGAAACGCTAACAAAATGCTTTTAGCAAGCTAAAAACATTAGATTCAAGCATGTCAAAGGATTATTTTAGCACCCTATGTCTCCCTGAAAAGAAAATGTATTTTTGACAAATAGTCGGTCTAATGTTGTTAGCAAACTAAGGCACTTGCAAACATAATACTGCATAGCTTTGATTCATCCACATTCCACATGTTGCATACTGACAAAATGCTTTAGCTTAACTTACAGCAATATAATTAGAATAAAACTGACAAAATGCTTGCTGCACAGGCATACTGAGTTTCAGGATCCCACACTTTCCCCAATGAAGCCTTGCACCCGTATCCACTTTTTTCATCTTAAAAGCTCCATGTTTTGGTTCGACAGCTTATAAAAAATGTGTTCTGGGTTCTTTACCTAATTGGTAGTGCATCCAACCAAACAGCAGCTTTTAGGCATTTGTATGTTGTTTGCTAGCAGACCATATTATACAGTAACAGTTTTAAGTGAGCAGTTTTAAGTGAATTATAATTATATCGGCACAATTCGGTTGTCTACTCAACCTTGCTAGCTTTTTGCCCTAAATTCTAAATAGAAGTAGCTATAAAGCTAATTTCACATTATGAAATACAAAAAGCTTTTACATCTGTTCAACACAAAAAACACAAGAAACAAATGGTTAATTTGACAATCTTTACTAGGTTTCTTTTGCAAACAAATCTACATTTAGGTATACAAATAAACTGAGCAGGTTCAAGCAAGAATTGAGTGTGGTACATGACTCCATATCCAGCACAATGCTAAAAAGTAAAAGAAAAAGACATTTGCAAATTTAAAAAAGTACTGAAGTGGAAATGTCTATGGCATGTCAATATGTTGGCAATTTGACACCAATTGCTTGTCATTGATGCAGCATATCGTGGATGGTCGATTCGCGCCTAAATATAATAATGCCTGAACCATAAGCGGCTTGAGGGTTGTTAAAAAAGGCATCATGCCATTCTCATCTTTTAACATAGTTCCCAAACCAATACTTCCCCTTTAAAAATCCCAACAACACAAACCGAGGCATAAAGTGACAAAGACAGGAGACATATTTGAGAAATAATCTCTTGCAGGTGCATGCCACACACACGCACACACACAAAGTCACAGTGACAGAATCAAAGATTTCTGGTCATGACACCGATGCCCCAGTCTGATGCCCTAATGGTAAACATACAGGCACTTCCATATTGCAGAGAAACCTGATAGTGAAGAGTGCAAAGAGGAGAGCGAATCTGAGCTTCGGGTGATTGCTGTGGAGCCTGAATGAAGTTTACCATAGCAGAGGTCAACAAAGCTACACAATGGTGCAGCCAAAGCACTACTGTAGACTGTATACCAAGTCAATTGATCAACATCTCCTTTCTGAATTGTGAGAGCAAAATTTATTATAGTTCATTTAAAAATGCACAATTTCTAAAAGCAAAAAAATAGTATAGTGTCTGGCCACAAGGTGGCCAGACACTATAAGAGCACATTGCTCCCACCTCCAAATCGAAATCTACAATTTCATTTCAACCTTTTACATCAGCTCATTCGCACACAAAATGTGCGACGCATCTATTTTTAAAAACCCAAGGGGGAAATTCATAATTCCTAAGAGGTCTGGCGGTTACAGCAGAGGTACCAATGAGTCATCCTACGTCACCAATCGCAACTGAAGGAGGTGCATTATTGACGGTGAGTGTGCATGGGCATCCGGGAACCCAGCATCTGCATAGTGTTCAGTGAGTCCTGATGTCCTACGTCAGAGTATACTCACGTTTGTGTTTTTAAGAAGACAGTGTAGAGTAGAAAGCCCAACAGGAATGCAGGCCCAGTCATCTAAGCACTAGTCAAACATGAAAAGCAGTGCTATTGACTGAGGTTTGATTTTTGTTGGGTGGGGACAAAAACAACGCAAGGACAATTATAGAAAATCTGTAGTAATTCGGTAAAATAGATTGAAACCAAATGGGATCCCAGAGAGATGCAAGGAAGAGGAGTGTGGGTGCGTGTAGGCGATTGTGTGTGTGATTATCGTCAGCCATTGGTCATTGGTAGAGAAGGTAGTTTTTGAGGGATGCTGGGAGTGGTAAGCCCTGGATCTCACTCAGGCGATCCCTGCCTAGCGCCACCCTGACGGAGCACCTGCACAGGTCCATCAGAGGGAGAGGTTCCGCTGGAAGCAGACAGGAAGGAGGACACAGATTAGCTTCAGTTACACCCCGACCCTGGCAAATTATACTATCATGTAATCGATGGGTTTCTGATAAGCTTCGAGTTAATGTACATGCAAGTAAGAAGGCCACCTGTACTGGAAATATTCACAATCTCGTCTAGAGTTGTGCTTCAAAGGAAACTCCACCAATTAAACACATTGAGGCTCCCATTGGGGTAGTGGGAAAGAGTTTAAAGATCCCCTCCACTCAAAAAAGTGTTTTTCTTATGTTTATGTCCAGTAAAATGTCTGACCTTGACTAAACTGACTATAGCACTGTCACTAGTGAGGCGTAATCGCTGTCAAATAGGCAAATGCTGGCAAAGAAACCTGAGACCTCCAGCGCACGCAGTGAGCGTCAGAGCAAACACGTCCGTACAGTGAGAGAAAGTGAGAGCGAGAGTTAGCGCTAACGCCAACTCTTGGGCTCACTATTTGATTAGACCTCTGGTATATAATTACGTAATGACAATGTGAACACAGTGTAACAATATCACTGATTGAGAGAGACTCCAGACTCCTCATCCGAGTCTGACTGAGGCTCAAACATGTATGGCTGAATCTCGTTGATGTTTCCAATGAGGGAGAAGAGTAGATGTGCTTCCAGCCCCATTTTAGAGTCTTTTCTAAACTTTGTATGTGGGGAAAACCATGTTAAAAAAAATCTGAATCCCGATTGATTATTTTCCAACTTTAAAACATGCCTGGAGCAAACGGCAGCGCCATTTGCTCAGACTCAACCCCCAAGCATTATGCAGCCAAGGCGCTGGCGTGAATGTAGGGCGCTGCTGGCGAACAAACAGTGAACCAAACGAGGTGCACTAGAGAGGAGAGCCTCCCAATACATTCACGAGAGTCCCTGGTGCACTCGCAATGTTGGTTCTCTCGTTAGCTCGCAGGTAGTGCACTTATGAAGGCACATTGATAACGCCTAAGGGTATAACGATTTACCAATGCGCATCGGGCCCTGATTTGAATGTTTCATTGTGAAAACCATCCGATCCATATACAACATGCATCAGTCAGGGAGAAAAAAAAATTAAAAAAAATAAAAATATCGATTTAAATGTTACGAATAGCCGATTCATTAGTTTTGTAGGAATTAGTGTATTTCTAGTTTCTACCTTCCAAAATGCATCTCATGACTCCTCTGTAACCAACTGGTCAAGTGCAACTCAGCAACTGATCTATAAATCAACTGCGCTTCCAAGCAACGAGACCGAAACATCCGCGTCAAGTACAACAATGCTAGCAAACTTACCCATGTTCATTCGTGGTGGTTTTCTAGACCTGTTATCATACTGCGCCATTACTGCAAGACTGCCGTTTAACCGGGCAAGGACTGGTACTTTTCTCTATGCACTATGCCAGTCATCATATTGTACACATTACTACATATTGTTCAGATTAATTAATTTTTTTATTTGTATTTCTTTGTTGGTACATTAATCAGTGCATTAAATTAGACATGTTAAAATTAAATACAAACTCTTTGTGATCGCAAGTTACCGGGTACTTCCTTATTATTCCTCACGGCGAGTGAGGGCTGGTGCTACCATTAGGCATTTTGGTGGGTCGGATTATTGGTGGATACTTAAAGTAGCCAACCTATTAGCAATGGTTCAACTGATAGTCAAAAAGTGCAACATTTTTAAATCAATTTGAACTTTTTTTTTTATTAGTTTCTATATTTGAAAACATTTAACATACAAAAATGAACACAAAGAACTTTACAAAATGTAGAAGATATTGTGAGGGTGGTGCAGAGAGGCATCACCTGGCCATCTGTGACAGTGCTTTTTAGCACCGTCCTCTCTCTCATTCAAGGGGGTTGTCACTTCCGTCGATGACATGCTCTTAGGTAGGACTCTGATCTCCTCACAGATGCCCTTGGTTGTAGCTGGCTCAGTGTACATAGTACACTGGCATAAAGATCGTCCAGTTGACTGAACCTTAATACCGTGATCCTTAATCCCTCTGTAGAGGTCCCTGCCTCTGGACTGTGTGCTTTGGCGTTCCGTAAGCTTTTTAGACTACTCTGTGAGCCATTCTTTGGCTTAGCTCAGCACCACAGCTAATAAGTGACGCTCCTTGTAGGGTGGGTCAAGGAAGCACGCCAACACCACTTCTTTTCGTTTCTTCGACTTTGGCAAACTGCTGTGTCAGGCTCTGCAGCATGGTGCTCCTTTAGGGTCTGAATGCCCCTGGTGTTTGGTCCCTCTGGCGGAAGCAGCAGCTTCAGCACTGCCAGTCTGGGAATGATTCAAAGCAGAGGCCTCTGCGTCGCACATTTCTAAGGTGATTTCTTTAAATGGATTTAAACTCAACCAGCTTTGAGACAATATCCTACTCTTCAGCACTTGGACGTGTGAAATGCCCATGCTCACTTAAATAGTGAGCTCACACTTTTGCTCCAACAGCCTTTGGAGCATGTGGAGGGACAAATTCCACTGGGTTGGTACTGCTTGCAGTATGGTGTGTAAAGGAAGACCAACTTGCTCTTGAATAGTGTGATGACTTGCTTGGAGAGGACTGAATGATAACGTGTGGCACACCACTTCAGCTTTGCCAGAATGTTCCCAACAATTATTTGTGCTCCAAGGCCATCTTTGATGACCAGCTGCAGGGTGTGCACAGCAGCTCAGATAAGGGATGTCCATGAGGCTCATGTCTGTAATCATGTTAGCCCCACCAATAGCAAACTCTGATCCAGCATTTACACAAATGCTTGGCCAATGTCATCTCCAGTGTGGGAACCTGACATTGCCTTAACATTTAGGAGCATTTAAGTCTTTCCCAATTATTGTCAATGAAGTGAGCAGTCAACCTCATCAGGGACTCAGTGGAGCCAGACCAGCAATCAGTTTTAAATGAAATGTCACCTGTGTTTTCCTTTGCAATGACTTTCTCCTCAACTTTTTGGTACACTTGATTAAGCATCTCCGTCCTGTATAATTTTTTGTTTACCCGGGTTCTGCTGCTGGCAGCAACTTCTGGAATCCAACATTGAACACAATTCCAAATGGCTGGACTTTGGTGGCGACCATTTACAAGATAAGCCTATCAAAGGCTATTGATCATTTATCAGCTGCTGACCATTTGGCTTGTCAATCAAAGACTTGTTGCAACGTGGGCTGGCTTGATGCTGCTTTGGTGCTCTGCTGGACAACCCTTTCTTCATACGTCTCTTCAAAGGCTTCTGTATGGTGTGCTTTCCAGGTGTCCCCACAAATTGCTGGTGGTTCTTTGGGAAGTTTTTCACTGCATAGATTTTGCATTGCTGTGCCATCTTCATGTCATGTGAAATAACCACATCTTGCTTTTACTCCTTTTTCCAACCATCTATACAAAAGAAAGGAAAGAAATTCCAGTTTCAAACATGTATTTTTTATGACCGATCATATTTAGCAATTTGCTATCATTTCTTATCTAGTCTCAGTAAATTGTATCAGGTGAGGTTCCCTGCCTAAAGAATTTGGTGGTGGTAAAAACCACAACGTGCTTTCGTGCAGGTTACCCACGCTAAAGGATGGCGTTATCTGTTTTATCTTACTGTCTGGTTAGATTGCTACAATGAGTGACTAGATGACTCACTTGCAAGAACGCATTGGCCAATGACATATAGTAGCTAATTTCACAGATAAAATCCAAATGTGTGATGCATTCAATCACCATTTTATTTCAGCTGGTTATTTATTTAAGAATACAGCGATGTCCTCTGGAAATGTAGATCCTACACTGCTTATCTGCTCAGTGCCTCTTCATAAAGGCTTGTGTCCTAGGTAGCTTGCTAAAGTTGACCAAATATGTTAGCTAGCTAGTTAGCCCTCTTGATAATGATTGATAAACATATTGGTCATATCAACTTTTAGATGTTCATTGTTGATTAAAACGTAATCTGTGTGAAAATGCACATAAATGTATACAAACCTTTTCTGCAGCAATCGAATCTGTGCAGACAAGTCTTGCTGTGGAGAATATTGGAAAAGGCACGAGGTCAGCTGCTCCAATTTACACCTGTATTAGAGCTCCCTCTACTGGATAATTATAGTAAATAGCAATTAAAACATTCAAAATGAAACATTCAGAATAAATAAGCAATGTTTTTTTGTTGATTATACTCGGGACACATCGGCTGCATAACTGCTGATCCCGATGTCGTCAAAAAACGGCCGATATATCGCCCAAACCGATATATCAGATGTATGCAACTTTTCACTTACGATCGAGCCCATTGATGTACCGGATCCTGATTTCACAGTGGCCCCACACGGCGCTCACCACGGGGTACAGCTTGCGGCCTTTGAGTCCACGGAAGGCCACCCCTAGGTATTGTCCATCCACAACGTAGCCCAGAGTCCCCTCGTCCATGTCCAAGACGACCAGCAACGAGTCCGGTATGATGAAGGTGTCGTCGGGCTCCAGAAAGGCGGGGTAGGTCTTGCCCGGCCGGTTCTTCCCATCGTGGTAGAGCTTGCTGCGGCACAAATCCCAGCCCCATGACTCAGTGTTGCTGCCCACCAGGGCAGTGTAGCCCACCGAGTGGAGGGGGGCTTCACCTGTCGCCACCCCCACCACGGCGTGGGTGCCGCGCTGACGCATGGCCCAGCTGATCTCCCACACATGCAGTCCGCGCGTGTAGCCCACACGGGCCCGGATGGCGTCTGTGCTCTGCGCCACCGGATGCCGGTGGAACACCAGCTTGTTGTCATCCTTGACGAAAATGTTGAGCGAGCGGTCCTCGTCGTTCCACGAGTGCTGCCCCTGGATGTCAGGGTCCGACGGCGGCATGTCCAGCAGCAGGTCCAGCCGGGATGGTTTGGTGTGGTTCAGGGCCTGGAGCTCCAGCTTCAGGGGGCTGAACGCTGGGTCCCGCATGTCGATGCTCTTGATGCCCCCGGGGACTTTCTGCCCCATGCTCCGAGTGGGTTCTGACTGCACTCTCCCCCCCCCGCCCGTCTCCCCCTCCTCAGGTCAAAGGGGGGAGAGCAGATCAGCTGCAGACCGCGTCCTCCACTGTGCAGGTCCAGACCAAGACCAGTACAGGCGTCTCTAGGCAACAGCAGATCAAGGCCAGACGGGGACTGAAGCTCACCTGCAGAGATTTGTTAAAGAGAAAAAGAAAACATTTTTTAGGGATGTCCCGATACAACTTTTTCACTTCCGATACGATACCGATATTGTAGCCTTGAGTATTGGCCGATACCGATATC
>JAOPJH010000001.1:9459426-9472448 GCA_027122575.1 Merluccius polylepis | reverse complement strand
CACACACACACACACACACACACACACACACACACACACACACACACACACACACACACACACACACACACATTCATATATATGGGGCCAATTAGTCCAGTGAAGGATGAAGCAGACTGTGAGAGGTGGATCAGGTCAGCGCTTCACACTGTGCTGTTTACAGTCACTGTGCATTCTGCCCCAAGGCTTGCCAGGCTTCTGTACTCTGTACTGCAGTACAGAATGTTGTCACAAGAGCCGTACATGTAGGTAGGTAAGATCTGTGCTTGTGCATCATTTCCATCCCTTAGCTGATAGGACAAGCAAACACAGGAATAAGGTGACGTGACATAATTGTGTCACATAAACAAACCAAAAGAGACAGACACACATAAATGTTATGACGCACTCTTTTGACAGGCCCTAATGGGGTCATGTGAGAAATAACCGCTGCTGTTGTTCTTTTTTATAATTTTTTTAAAGGATCTGCAGTATTATAACAGAGCAGTTTAGGAGATGAAGGTGAACAGCGCATCGCAGATGTCAGAGGGACATCGTTTTCACCTGTGTGGAGGAATATCCTGCCACAAATCAGAGACAAAGGAAATTGCTGTCAGGATACAGCTGAAAACAAATGGCAGAGCACTGATGGAACGATTACCAAAAAATGCAAATTGCATTTGCTTCTATATCTTTGTCTCTCTATCTCGCTCTCTTTCGAGACTTCACACACACACACACACACACACACACAGGATTAGATTCATATACATACTGACACAGATTCATATACGCACAGGCAGCGCTGGTCTCCTTCTCTGGGTGGTTATAAGGTATGATGTTGTGGCGTGGTCTGACGCCACAGTGGGTTCTTTCAGCAGAATCAATCCGAGAGCGATGACGTTTTAGTGGTTTTTATTTTCGATCACAACACCAACACACATCATTTGTCGTTCGAAGGCCCATCTCTGTCTCGCTGCTGACAACCGTGTATGTCTCTCTCGATGTTGCATTTGGTCTTCTTCCCCCAGGTCCAGCACGCTATTGTGTTAAAAAAGAGAGAGTGATTAGCTCAACAGGATGCAGGTGTGCCAATCACTCTCACTGGGCGCTGCTCTCCTGAGCCCTCTCCACACCTCTCTCCTGCAGCTGATGTACCCCGCCCCCTCCACATACCTCCACCGCCCGATTTAGGCCAGGGAGCCGTCCGGCCTAACCTACTCCCCCCCCCCCCCCCCAGCCACTGGAGGGGAGAGTGCTCTGAGCAGAGGGTGAATGGGAGCCCTAGCAGGTAGTACCGCAGAGCATTGACTGCCCACCGGATGGCCAGGCACTCCCTCTCCACTGTGCTGTACCTGGCCTCCCTTTCGGACAGCTTCTGGCTGATGTGGAGAACCCGGCGGTCGACGCCTCGTACCTGCTGGGACAGAACGGCCCCCAGCCCACTGCATCAGTCTGCAGGACAAAAGGTAGAGAGAAGTTAGGTGTGTGGAGAAGAGGCTCCCCACAGAGGGCCTGCTTTACCCTCTCGAGCGACACCTGGCACTGCTCCGTCCACTGGACCGGATCTTAGGCACCCTTTCAGGTGAGGTCGGTCAAGGGGCTGTTCAGCTCCACGAAGTTGGGAATAAATCGCTGGTAATAGCCGGCCAGCCCCAAAAACCGCCACACCTCTTTTTTGGTCTTGGGCCTTGGGCAGGCTGCAATCGCTGCTGTCTTATCTACCTGTGGACGCACCTGCCCGCCGCCCAAGTGGTACCCCAGATACCGTACCTCCCTCCGTCCAACTGCACACTTCTTCGGGTTGGCCGTGAGCCCCGCCTGCCTCAGTGACTCGAGCACCGCAGCCACCTGCTGCACATGCTCCGCCCAGGTGTTACTATGGATGATCACATCATCCAGGTAGGCGGCAGCATATGCAGCATGTGGACGCAGCACTCGGTCCATGAGGCACTGAAATGTGGCTGGGGCCCCGAACAACCTGAACGGAAGTGTGACAAATTGGTACAAACCGTACGGAGTGGAGAAGACCATTTTCTCCTTAGACTCTGGAGATAAGGGAATCTGCCAGTAGCCTTTGATCAAATCCAGTCGTAAAAAAACGAGCAGTGCCCAGGCGATCCAAGAGTTCGTCTACCTGGGCATAAGATAGGCGTCAAACCGTGAAACCTCATTCACCTTGTGATAGTCCACACAAAACCGGATAAACCCATCCTTCTTCCCCACAAGAACGATGGGGCTACACCAGGCGCTGTTGGACTCTTCTATTACACCCATCTCCAACATGGCTTTCAATTCTGCCTGAACCACTTTTCTCTTGTGCTCAGGTAACCGGTAGGGCCGTGAACGTACCGTCGCGCCTGGGTGAGTCTCAACATGTAGTTGAATAAGGCTTGTGCGTTCTGGCAGGGGGGAGAACACATCAGCATAACACTGCTGCAACCTGTCTATATCTGCTCTCTCGGAAGGTGAGAGATGGTTTTCACAAAAGCGAGGCAGGATTGGTCGATTTTGGTACCTCCGGCCCCAACTCGTTTCTCTCTGCAATTGCCGTCACCAGGGAAACAGACTCAGCCTCTCTCCAAGCTTTAATGAGGTTGAGGCGATCAATCTGTGTCGCCCCTCCCCTGTCAGAACACAAGCTCATAGTCAACATCACTCACTCGCCGTGTGACCACAAAGGGTCCTTGCCACTTGGCGAGTAATTTGAAGTTGGACGATGGGAGCAATACAAGCACTTTATCTCCCAGTGAAAATTGTCATAACCAAGATCCTCTGTTGTACAGCCGCTGCTGATGTTCCTGTGCCCGGAGCAAATTCTCACGTGATAACTGTCCTAGTGTGTGGAGTTTTGCTCTCAGGTCCAGGACGTACTGCACCTCGTTCTTACTCGGGCTCGGACCCTCCTCCCAGCTTTCCTTAACTAGGACCAAAACCCTGCATGGTTTCCTGCCGAACAGCAGTTAAAAGGGAGAAAATCCTGTGGAGGCCTGTGGTACCTCTCGCATTGCAAACAGAGGGTCTAGCCACCTATCCCAAGTACGACTATCATTGTGCACAAACTTACAGATCATGGACTTACAGATCAAGTTTTATTCAGGCGCTCAACGAGGCCGTCCGTTTGAGGGTGGTAAACACTGGTTCGAATTGACTTGATGCCCAATAATCCGTACAGTTCTCCCAGTGTTTGTGACACAAATTGTGTGCCTTGGTCAATCAGGATCTCTTTCGGGATCCTGACTCGGGAGATAACTTGAAACAGCACCTGCGCCACACTCTTTGCAGAGATGGTGCGCAGCACAAGAACTAACACAAAGCGATATCCGCGTGCACTCCGGTGAAATGGCTCGATGAGGTCCATCCCAATACGCTCGAATGGTACCTCAATCAGTGGTAATGGGCACAGAGGCGCTCTCGGGATGGCCGGCTGGTTAACCAATTGGCATTCGGGGCAAGACGCACACCAGCGGCGCACGTCTGCCCAAATGCCTGGCCAATAGAATCGGGCCATTACCCGGTAATGGCCCGCGGCTCGGAAGTGTCCGGGTTGTCCACACCTCCAGCGCTCCTGCCCTGCCGCCTGAGGAACCCTCTGTGGGTCGAGAGCAGCGCCTGTAGCGGCTGGACCCTGGGGAGGAAAGAAAGGAGGAGGATTAGTGTGGGGGAGAGGGGAGGGCCGAGCATTAAAGTAGGTAGTGCGGGGGAGAGGGGAGGGCTGAGCGGGAGTGTGGTGTGGGAGACCCGACACGGGTCTTCTGCGGGGTGCCGGCGTGGGACAGGCGGGAGAGGCTGGCCACCCCTCATGTGCCCGGCTCCAGGAGAGGACGGCCAGGTGGTCCTCCGCCAGGGTGATGGCCCCAGCTAGGTCCGCCGGGCGGTGGCACTGCTCAAGTCCGAGGTGGCAGCTGGGAGCCCCTCCATGAACTGATCCAGGATGATTTTGTCCAGCAGCCGCCCCTTGCCAGCGGAATACCCAGGCTCAGCCACCTACCTTGCCACAACCTTTTATTTCTGTGGCCGCAACTAACTAGCACCGCAATGGAAAACAAAATCTTGGGGAGAACCCTAGAACATTGAATAAATATTATTCAATATGTTTCCGTCGGTCTTGCCGAATCTTAAACTGCAGGTGTCAAAGTGCTACCGAAGTATTTGAATAGTGTTCTAATATCCCACAACACAAAACTAACAAAGGATAATTTGGTTATTTGAATATTTGGGGCCAGCCTATGAACAAACAGAAAATATACCTAAATATGACATCTTTGACTTGCAATGAAATGCCCTCTCATCCACAGCCGCTATATTTTACACATGCAGCTGGTGCTTTGTTTTGACTGGGCCTGAACACTCTTCTGTGAAGCTAATAAGAAAGAGGACTTCCAGGAATTCTCATAAAACAGAAGCTGTTTTATTTCAGGTGAAAATCTTGGTGAAAAGCTACCATGGCCTTGTCAGATGCTTTTATCAAGTCATAGAGGAGGGTAAAATGCTCTGAAGTAGAATGTGACCTCTGCAATTGACTGGTCTTTCCTGTTGTAAAATAACTATCGTCAGCATACATTGCGATATCACATTTTCCACACACAGAAGGTCATTCATGTTGTTGAGTAGTTTATGCAGTAGGATGGTATGGTTAATGGAGGAACAAGGCCCCCACAACCCTGCATTTGTCCATTGATGCCTTAGCTTTTTCTATGAAGTTGCATGTAGCTGTTTTCGAGTGATTAGCCCTGAAACCAAATTGCATTGGGTGTGGTGGGAAGGAGCTATTGTTGAGATGGCCAATGATTTGTTTAACAACCAGTTTGTCAAATACCTATGATACTATAGGTAAGATACTGATGGGCCTGTAGTTGGGGGTCAGAAGAGGGTCACCGCCTTTGAGTATGGGGGCCACAACAGCAGGCTTCCAATGAGTTAGGAAACCTACCTTGACACAATGAAATATTAATGATATGCATAGTCAATATTGGGTTGACTATTGAGGAATTGATCTCTTTCAGCATGAGTGTGTCCATACCATAGACCTCCTGAGCCCTTGAAGACTTAAGAGATGTGACTGCTCTTGCAACCTTCATCTCAGACACCAGTCTTTGAACTAGTGCTGGCTCACTAGTATTAACATTACATTGTTTTGTTGAACTGGGAAATTCTGGGCTAAGGTAGCTACTGACGTGACAAAGTGTTGATTGAGGGCCTGTGCCACAACAGCCGTTCTCTGTAGGATTGTGCCATTGACTTTTAATTCAATTGGCTTTGTCATTATGTTGTTTTGAGTGGTTCATTTTTTAATCTGCCTCTATATCAGTTTTGAGTTACTGTGAACATTTTCAATGATTGTGATGAAGAACTCCGCCTTTACTTTTCTAATTTCTCTTGTTACCTTGTTTCTTAGCGTTGACAATATATCATGGGCATCTTTGATTTTGTGGCTATTTTTTTTAAATTGTCCTGCACCTTCATTCATTTTTGGACATTATCGTTTACCCAGGGGAGACATTCTTTTTTATATGTCTCATCTTCATTGAAAATTCAGCGATTGTAGGTTGTCATTTTCCAAGATTTGACTAGTTATTTCTAAATCATTTTCAAGCATCATCATTTTTGCTGAGCACAGCACCAACAACCCCGGACAAAGACTTGCAAAGAGGACGGCCTTCCCCGCTGCGGGTTCCGCCATGGTTGCCCACCTGGATCCACCTCCTTGGGCTGTATCAGGCCGGTGAAAAGATGCCACTGGATCTCCGCTGCCCGCCATAGAGCTCTGAGAACTGGTAGTTGCATCTGGAATTGTTTTCTTCATCTGTTGTTCTAGTTGGGCCAGGACACTAATGAATATCTGCTGACAGAAGCAGACATATAGTTATTATCACAGCCAATGTTTTTGCCGTTTTCCTTCTGGTGTATGACGTATGTGGAGTGTGTGTTGTTGATAGCTGGTTTACAGCCTCACCTGGCCCGAGTCAGACTGATTAGACTCTGGGGCTGGGTGAGGCTGCACACCTGTGGTGCATGAGCAATCATGGCATCCAGGATAAACCAGCTATCAACACACACACTCAGGAGAGAGCCTCTGTCATGGCAGCATATCAGCGTATACAATCAAGCCATCTCCAATAAATGCGTACTTCTACAATCATCTACCTGTGTCATGTATCGTATCGGAGGGCCCCAGCAAAAGCCACTAAGGTGGCGTGTGGCGGGGATAAACTGCCACAATGTAATAATAATGACAGTCATGAGAAAACCCCTCTTAAGAACAATAAAAATCACGAGAAAGCCCCTCTGTAATAATAATCAACAATCAACCTATACATACACCATGATTGAACAATCATTACTTGTGTTAACTTAGAGGATCATGAGGACTCAACTGTGATTGAATCCAGAGACTGTGATTGAACAAATTGTTGTGGATCGCATTTGGGTAGTAGTTGAGAGACTGTTTAAGTGGATTGATGTTTGCCGGTTGTACAAACTTCAAAATTAGCGTGTAAAGTAACGAAGTAACTGCCGCACCTGATCGACCTACCATTCTTCTTGGGCCGACCTACGGCCATCTTGGGCCTCTCCACTTCTGGAACACAGGCCTATGCCATGGTCTGGCTGCTGAAGAGGGGGGAGGGGTGTTTATGAGCCATGAACATATAACAAATCACACATGTTGACTAGTTAGTGTAATGTGCAGCAGTGCACATGAAAACAGCAATTTTATATTTTATTAGTGATGTGAGCATACCTGCTCTTTCTGTTTGGAGGTCTGCATGAGGACAAGAGTAAAAAATCAATTGGAAAAAGAATGAGGAAAATATACACCATCTCCGACTGCACCCATCTCTGACATGATTGGGGGATAAACATACACATTAGTTATACATGGTAACAGTGAATTGCTGAAAACACTAGTGCATAGCTAAATCTGGGGAAAGTTATTATCATGTTTTTGAGCAAGGAGTTTTTAAACGGTGGATGATACATTCCAACCATGTATCTGGTTAAATTTGGCCTGCTAAGAGTTTGCAATGATAGCGGTATCCCTCCTTTGTGTTATCTTATTCAACCTCACTTGCAAAAAGACATGCAGGTAAAAAAGGATACTGGGTTATATTTACATACGTACAGAAACATATACTTACACATACATTAACATTCGTACACATACGTATACATACATACCAACAGAAACATACACATACCTATATAACATATATATACATACACAAACATGTACACATACCTACATATACATTATATACATACGTTAAAAAAAACATACGTACACATACGTGAACATAAGTACAAAAAATGTATACAAACATGTACACATAGGTATACACACGTACAGAAACATACGTACACATACCTAAACATACGTATACGTAACACATACATACGTACACAAATATGACAGCACACGTACAATTTCTTCAGGGATTGTAGGTTTTCTAGTATTTATTATTAGTGTGGTTGCAAAGCAAGCCACATTATTGTTATCACATGTCTTTATTTTTATTCTTTCGCCTCATTTACCGCTACCATCTCCTCCTAGTTTTCAGCAAACCAATGCCAAAACAATGTGCTTATATCACTGCAGTGTGTGTATTTTACATTGTATACTTTAAAAAAAAAGTGTATAATATTATTATTTAATACAGAAAGTGAATGGGGCAAAAACGCTGAATTCAACCACTCCTTATTTGACATGCTGAATATTTTTGCCTCAAGGACTCATAAGGTCCGTCTGGATAGATTTTTCTGCACCTTTAAAGTTTTGGAAAACCTCATGAATCTCAGTCCAAATTAAACAAAAATCGGTACACATGCTCTTTAGATGTGCCCAACCATGAGTTATATAAAAAATAATGTATTGAGTTAAAAATGGCTGAGTTATGCACAAATAAATATATGCAAATGAGCCAACAACATTCATCACAAGTCTGCTTCTAAGTGGCCCAGGGACTAGAAACTGAGCGTGTTTGCGTATTAGCCTTTGCTAGCATTAGCCTGTTAGCATGCTTGGAAAATGCTCAAGGAAAAATGCATATGATTATTTCATTATCTGTTAACCAAAAACACAGAAACTAAGACTAGAAACCCTTTCTTGTGTCCCCATCAGCTGAAATGTATGGTCCCTACAGACAAAAGGAAATGTATCTTAGAAAGTAATGCCTTTTGCAGATACACTTATTCCTCAATAACATGAAGAGATGACTTGGTTTATTAACCTCTTGGTGATCAGTGGAGCAGTATCCGACGCATCAATGCCAGAGGTGTTGTCATCGGAGCTGACAGTTGACAGTGTGTGTTCAGCCTCTCCTACATGTGCTCTGATACTCTCAACATTATGCCAATTCATCAAAATCCCCTCTGCTCCAATCTCTCTAATGCTCAGTGAGAAAAGTGATGACTACTCACAATGTATACCGTGTGCCTGTCTAATATCATTCATTCATGGTCATGCCTGAGAAAAAATGTGTTTTGTTCACTATTTATTAAAGTATTGCTTTGCATCCAAGACAGGTACAGTATAGTCAGTGCTACAGGGTTAGCACTGAATGGTTATCATATTTAGTGGATCCATAGTTTATGTTTTAGCAGTTTTTATCCTTTATCCTTTTGATCGTTTTCTAATTACAGCAGCTTTCCGTTTATACTGTAAAATCTCGTTTTACTTATTTTGGCGCGGCCTCTCTTTTTTTCTGC
The DNA here is from genome assembly GCA_027122575.1 of Merluccius polylepis. Lineage (NCBI taxonomy): Eukaryota > Metazoa > Chordata > Actinopteri > Gadiformes > Merlucciidae > Merluccius > Merluccius polylepis. The sequence continues at coordinate 9,463,763 of JAOPJH010000001.1, read as the reverse complement.
TCTCTTTTGGCCTTGGGAGAAATCTGCCCAGCTTTACAAAATGAGGTCAGCAAAGAAGCATTGGTGCAGAGAGAGACTGCCTGCACCTAGCTAACACTTTCACGCCGTTTCTCTTGAACCCCTGGATTCCAGTGAAAGGAGAAGGAGATCTTACGCAAGTTTATTTTCTGCCACTTAAGTTAATGAATGCCTACAACCTACTTTAGAAATATTATTAGCAATGTTAGCAATTCCCCTGAGGAAATACTAAATCCCACCGTTAAGCTTCCCTCTCTCGCTCTTTTCATTCGTTATGTCTTCCTGACACGCAATACATTGTGCACTTGTATTTGCAAAAGCTTTAAGAATAAATAATGAAGGTTTTCTGAATCTTAATGATTCTGTATAAAACAGTCTGTATTGTTCAGTTGGTCAAAGCAATGGTGTAAATGAGGACTACGGAGAATTAGACTGGGCTAATATATGGGCTATAGCAAGCAATCCTCTGAGCATGTGAATCAATGTGTCTATCGTATCCCCAGATCAATGGAGCCATGCAAGGAGCTGGTAATCAAAAAGAAAATCAATGCAATTCAACAGCCATTGGTTTCCCTCAACTGTATAATCTGGATTCATCAGGAATGTCCTTTAACAGCAGATAACCCTTTTTCTTTATCAGTCTCAATCGGTTTCTGCATAATAACAAGTGTTTAAAGTCTGCTGTTAAAAAAAACAACAATGGCTAGTACTGTTTTGATAGAAAGAACAATATGTGTGTTGAATGATTTTGCAAACCATATTCAAGGTAGGTTTTCAAATAATTACTTTCAAACAACCTTGACAAGGGCAATGCTTATTATTTATCACCTATGCACATTTTGCTGATATTTACACATGCGCCTGGCTGTCTTAACGTGGGGGAATATTTAGATGAAGCTGATGTAGAGACAGTAGAGAAGGTAATCCAATAGGACATGTTAAAGGGCCCTTCCGCATGCCTTATTCATCACTGGGGAGGCCATTACAGAGCCAGGCAGGGGCCACACGTGGCACATGCAGCCTGTCAGCCGCAGCTCTGGGAAAGCATGCGGTGGAACCAGAGGACAGATGCAGTGCAGCCTTTAATAACTGCATGCAGCAGTTATTAAAGGACAACCAGGGAACGAGGAGACACAAATGCAATGCAGTTCCTGCAATGTGCATTCCTACAGAACCTGACACCAAATAGACATTGCTGACCTATTGCGGTGGTCCTTGAGGCGCAATGCAGGGGCATTAATGCTGCGTTGATGCTGATTCAGCATGAGTACCAAGATTTGTGAGACATTTGTCTCACAAATTCGTTGCGCCACGCTCCAGCAAGGAGAAGGTGCACCAGAGTGCCCTCAGATGCACCGAGGTCAGGGTGCACTCACAGGTAAGCCTGCATTTTCCCCTAAAGGATGGAGGGTTAAAGAGGGATGCATGCAGCTTCTATTATGCTCTCCTCATGGGCAGGTTCACCAGGTTCATCTGCAGGGGCCCGGAGAACAAAGTCATGAAAAAAACTAGCCTTGCTTCTGCATCAGGAGCAGGGAGAGGGGGTGTGTGGGTGGTGGGAGGAAGCAGGGATCGCTGCACTGCTGCAGAAAGCAACTGAGACGCTGTTGGCTCAAACTGATATAGGATTTCCATATAGGAGCCACCATTATCATTCCACACCAGAAACCCCATGCAGTCAACTACATAGCTGAGATTTGAGGCTTTCAAGGAATATGAATCACAAAGCAAAGACGTTGATGAATAGGAGCATAACCTTATTGACTGACTAAATGATGGATGGTCTTCGCACCCAGAGTTGTGTAACGAGCAAAAAGAGAAAAACGAATGTGGTTGGTCCAGTTATTTCTATATTTTAGCACACTGCAGTGTAGCACTAGTGAAGTGGTGCATTTTGGGTAATGAGGGATAGGTGACATGGATTGCGGATTAAGGTCATTAGGGTTTTTTTTTGTTCTCTCTGAGATTCTGGAGGTAGTTTAGGGCTTACTTTAAGTGTGTTTTAACTGGTGACATAAATCACAAAACTTTTAAATGTCCATTCATACTTTTACATACAGCGACATTACATTGTCCCTCAGTTTTGGTTTAGAGTTTGTTTCCAGGCTATGATCAAAAACAGACCAATTTACCATGTCTTTCAATGATATTGATCTGGAAGGAACGACACCTCATATTTTTGGTCTGAACTCTCAAATGCACACCTGCATCATACATACATACATACACACATACATACATACATACATGCATACATACATGCATACATACATGCATACGAGGCCTGGGATGCTCATAGAAGACTGTGAGATGTTTCAGAAATTCTGTGACATGATCTCCAATACGAGATAAGAGTAAAATGAGATCAGCAGCCCACTGTCTCGCTCCATCTCAGCACTGGTTCTACTGCTCTGTAGAAATGCATTAAAAAGGAAAGAAAGGAAGGGGGGGGGAAAATGACTCCTCACCCTGGTCGGGTTGGTGGGATGGAGTAGTAGTGCAGAGAGGTAAAGTGGAGGGGCGGGGGGGGGTGGGGGGGGTGAGTAAGGAGTATTGGGAAGGGAAGAGGCTGGAATAAAGATGTGAATACGCATATGCACACACACATACCTACGTAGACACACACACATCTATGCAGGCACACACACACACACACACACGCATATATATACAGAGACAATGATTGTGGAGGTTGCATTCCCCTTTAAAAGTCCCGTCCCACTCGTATACGCAGAGCTCATGCAGGATGTGTTACGGCAGTGGGGGAACACTGCTGAGCTGTGCAGTTTGTGCTGCCAGCAAGCGTGGATGGGAGAGGAGGGTGAGCGAGAGCACAGAAGAGGAAGAGGGAGGGACAGAGAGAGAGCAAGAGGGAGGGGGAGAGGAGGGGATGGGAGAAGGTATGAGGGAGAGAGAGCGCAAACAATGTCATTCTGTTCAGGAGGCATTGCTGCAGTCAACTTTACCACGCCATGAAGGCACATCAGCAGCGACCAGGGCTCAGACAAGTGCAGAGAACTTTTTCCTCCTCCTCCTCCTGTCTTCCCGTTTCTCCTTCTCCTCCCATGAGAGAGCCATACTCTGAAGGACCACCTACCAGTATGTATCCATTTCCTTTCTCTTATAATCCATTCTAATGCACCTGTTCTGTTTTTCTTGTGTGAGTAACGCTGCATTCTGCCTTTCTGATTCACCGGTTAGTAGTGAGGAGTAGGCATGTCTGGAAGATAGTCCGCAGTGTAGGAGCTCCAGGCTGGTCCTTCCTTGCACCAGTCTCTCCCCAGCCAGGCAGGCATGCTGTATAGCCAGGGTAGCCCGTCTGCTCACTCATCCATGTTTAACACATAGTAAAGGCCGGAAGAAATAGCATTCGCTGGTGTGTCCGATGGCACCATCAGACACTTGACAGGACAGGGCCATGAAAAATGACAAGGAACGAAAAAGAGAACGGCCCCTGAGCCCAAGAGTGGTGTATATAGACGGTGTATGCTGTCGGGTTTTGTGACTTCGCGTGTTTTAATGTAACAGTGAGCAGTGACTGCAGACGATCGTTGCTGTAGCCGGGTTAGTTAGTTAGGTTTAGTTGTACCGTGGGTCCAATGTGATGCGTGTGAGGGCTGACGTTAGAGGATAGGGGGGGGGGGGGGGAGTAACAGAGTTGGGTTAGTTTAGCCTGCATGGGACAGGACCGCTGTGATGCAGTGCTAAAGTTGTTCTCTCGCCAAGTGGAAGAATCTGAAAGTAGACTAGTAGTTAAAGTCCACCAACTATACGTCTCTGAGAGCTTTTTTTTTCAAGGGCATGAAGAAAATATTTTTTGCTTTGAAAGCTTCAAATTAGAGTGTACAAGTACAGTACACAAGAAAGGACGGTCTCTCAGCAGGGTACGTTTCTTACTTCTAAAAATAAATTTCTGCAGCAGAAACCCCTTTAGCCACCCTCCTCGCCTTATGGGAGACGTTTTAATCCATTGTCAGTTACGCCATTCACATCGTCATTGCACTCCTTTAGAAACTCCATTTTTCTTTGTTAATTAGTCTATTTGGAACGCGCTAGGCCACGTGTCATTTAGGAGGGCTAACGAATCATCCAGTCGTTTTACCTGCGCCAGTCTAGGTCAGTGCCGGGTTCACCTCAGGTAACTGTGCTAAAAAAGCTAAATAGCCTTGTGTCTGCACATATGCCACTGTATCTCTCTGCATACTAGTATGTCTATCACTGCTGCACACAGCTAGCAGGACAAGTGCAGGGGTCCGCTCCAGATCTGGAGCCTGACATCATTTTGGAACATCTGCAGTTTCTTCTGCTTACTCGTTCAC
>JAOPJH010000001.1:9424639-9439416 GCA_027122575.1 Merluccius polylepis | reverse complement strand
CACACACACACACACACACACACACACACACACACACACACACACACACACACACACACACACACGTGCGCACGCACACATGCATCATACACACACATGCCCACACACACACCAGCCATTGTTTGCTAATATGCAAATACAATACGTACCAGTACCTGCTATCAGCTTGCTTTTCACTTTGAACAGGTGTTTAAATATGAAATATGGCTGTGCTGTTATAATAGCAAACTGTATTTTATTGACAGGAAAATAGGAAGTTAAAGTCAAAGTCAAAGACTTGAGAATTACATTTCATTTCAATTCAGATTTCAGGTATTGGGTTGGAAATATACCCATCTTGTTGTGAAATAAATACAGAGTCAAGTTTAACGACTATTATTTGTTTGCCTGTTGTGAAAATGAAGAAAACGTTCCTTTTTATAAATCGTTTATTTAACTGTTTAACTGTTGTTCTATCTCTTTACAAGAGACATTTTTTAAAATATGCTAAAATTATTATTATACTACTTTAAACCCTGATATTTTAAAATATATATACATATATATTTTAGCAAGTATTGGCCTTTAAATAACATATTCATAGGCATACATTTCATACCCCTGGATATTGGATTCTCCTACTGGTCTGGCAAAGCGTGATTCACAGATATTTTTCAGCACACTTGGTGGTCTATTGAAATACCCAATGTGTGAGCAACCATTATACTTATGATCCACCAACATGGAGGCTGGCCCAGTGCATTATTACACGACTGTATGTACTGAAGGGTGTTCATCATATTCTTCAGGAGAATGCACACAACAACACACTCCCCTTTCTACAATGGTGAGCCATTGAGCCTCTGTGCTATAGTGCTAAGCATCTGTACATAAACCTCAATTATGCTAATGGTAATCCCTGGGACATGCTGCTGTGAGGCGTAGGCTACCAGGACCCTGCCTGCTCAGGGCGTTGATGTGTGCTGCTGCCATTTGGCAGGACCTCTTGAAAGACTAGCGTTGGACTCCCATCTCCACCAGGGCTTAGGAAGGGGAAGAGCATCCAGGCCTTGTCTGTTCTCCTGCAGATTACACAGGTTTTAGGGGCCCTGCTCTCTCTCTCTCTGACTCTGGTGAGGAGGGCCAAATCGGGGCTGCCAATACTGTCCTGTGTTGCTCGACATTCTGTGTGCTCACATGTTGTCATTCTTCTGTCTGTCTGCCTGCCTGCCTGCCTGCCTGCCTGCCTGCCTGCCTGCCTGCCTGTCTGTCTGTCTGTCTGTCTGTCTGACTGACTGTCTGTCTGCCTGCCTGCCTGCCTGCCTGCCCTCTCCCCCCAGGCTGGCCGCTGATGCTGGGTTTGACAGGTATCCCTGCCCTGGTGGAGCTACTGCTGCTGCCGCTGTTCCCAGAGAGCCCCAGGTACCTGCTTATCCAGAGAAGAGACGACACCACTGCAAGGAAAGGTAAGGAAACGGGATAGTCCCAGCCCAGAAAGATACTGGGTTCCATTCCCCCCAATGTCCACAGCCTAACCTGTAGGCATACCTATTACTTTTAAATTATATTTAATACCATTTTGTTTTTAATGCTGTCTTTCTGTATTCTTTCTCCACGACCTCCCCTCCAGCACTGCAGCAGCTGCGGGGCTGGGAGGAGGTGGACGAGGAGCTGTCAGAGATTCGTCTGGAGAACCAATCGGAGCAGGCGGAGGGCCAACTGTCAGTGGTCAAGCTGCTGTCCCAGTCCTCCCTCCGCTGGCAGCTCACCTCCGTCATCATCATGAACATGGGCCAGCAGCTCTCAGGGGTCAACGCGGTGAGACTCAAACCTCGTCCATGACGCTCTCTGTGTGAAAGGACTGGCGTTACATTTATACCTTGTTCTCTCTACTCCCATTTATTTTGTGTCTAGCAAACCATATAGATTTTTACCTGCAGGGCTGTAGAAGTTATTGAGGAAAAACCCCAAAAAGCAAGTAACAGAGCTGTCCCGTCAGCGCCCCAGTGATTAATTCGAACATCATCATTTTTCCCAGAAAACAGCCGTGTTAAGCAAAAACAAGGAAGAGAAGGTAGACAAGTCCTCATAGTGCCTTCCTTAAAGCTTCCTTAGTGTTGTGTAACGCTGAACTTCTATGGAAAAAAGCATGCTAGTCTAATTAATCATAAGATTGGATTCTGCTTACCAAAGCAACAGGGCGGCTACAGAATAGTCTAGTCTAGTCTAGCAACCACCATTCAGCAGACAATAGGCTAAACAATACTTTTGGGGGTTTTGGTGATAAAAGCCTGCCTTGTACCTGAAGTAAATGAAATATTGCTATTTCAGTCACAAGCAGTCAGGGAATTATACATGTATTTATTGATGTATGGGTTTGGATGCTGCAATTCTGCATGTGCCTATCTGTAAAAGTGATTTAATTCCTCCTAGATCTACTACTATGCAGATAGCATCTATGCCTCAGCAGGGGTCCAGGAGAACCACATCCAGTTTGTTACCGTGGGAACAGGAGCAGTGAACGTATTTATGACCATAGCTGCTGTAAGTATGCTGTTCACCAGAAAGTTGTGTTTTAGTGTTTAGGGGTGGCAAGAGAGCAGGTTTAATCTATTAATGTCCTTTTAAATATACTTTCCTAATACCTAACTTTATACCTTGCTCTTCAGGTCTCTTTTAATATTGGTTGTTTCAAATTCAATCACTGCACTGGGGGACTTTTTCTAGTTATTGATATTACAAATGTATTGTTAATGTTGCAATTGACATGAATATTATGATCCCAGGTCTTCATTGTAGAGGCCGCAGGCAGACGTCTTCTTCTCCTGATCGGGTTTGGGATCTGTTGTGCAGCTTGTGTTCTACTAACCATAGCCCTCAAATTCCAGGTAACATTTTGTTTTAGTTACCCAATCTAGTATCAAAATATTACTCTACTGCCCTCTACAGGCTATAATTAAATATTCCCCTTCAGTGGGACATTTTTACAGGCCCATTAAACCATTGGTGCATTCCCATTCTTGTCTTGCTGTATAAACTTTGCAGTGCCCTACTCTCAAAAGGGCTGCCTGTGTGTCTGTATGTAGTCCCTAGTAGTTGATAAGTAAACCAAACTAATAAAAAAGAAAATAATACAACATAGCATTTCATCCATTAACCATGTGTGGCACATTGGAACTCCCTTGAATCTAAACTTTGTGTTCTGATTACAATTAAAGCACATATAGAAAAGCTATGATGTTTCTTAGGAAGACTGCATTTCCAAGGAACATTGATACTTCCTGTAGTAAAAAGCTAATTCAGCTCCCTGGTGGCTCATGCATTTGTATTATATATATCCAAAGATGGATGGTGCGTCTTCTTGTCTACATGCCGTAAATGGCATGGTTTTGTGTAATTTATAGTAATCAAAATGTAAATAGTTTATTTACAGTTTGTAACCATTTGAAACCCCCTCCATAAACACAACGGCGGGCTGTTTGTTGCTATGTGTGTTGACAGGAGAGCGTATCCTGGATGCCCTATGTCAGCATAGCCTGTGTCATCGTCTACGTCATGGGCCATGCCATAGGCCCCAGTGAGTGACCCTGGGAACCCGTGGTTGTTTACACACATACTCATCAGACCATGGCGCTCCATTAGCCCCAAAGTGTTGTTTGGATGTGTTCTGACATATAATAATGCACAGTTAAGTTAATGGCTTAGCAGCTTTGACAAATGAACGTCTTAAACTGTGTTTGACCGCATCTTGTGTGCTTATCCAGGTCCCATTCCCTACGTAGTGACCACAGAGATGTTCAGGCAGTCGTCCAGACCCGCTGCCTTCATGGTGGCAGGGTCTGTCCATTGGTTGTCCAACTTCACCATTGGGCTGGTCTTCCCCTTCCTCGAGGTCAGTCCAACAAGCTGTGAAATGCTTATGAGTAGACTCTTCAAATACTCTCAATAACACTGCTATGATCATCATCATCACCATCATCATCATCATCATCATCATCATCATCAATCATAATAAATTAATGAATCATATCATTGTTATAGTCAACAATAATAACAATATTTTCAGGAAATGCTTGGAGTGGATGTCTATTTTTGTTCTTAGACATTTGTGGTGTCATGGGGGATGAAATCCTGATGCTCACAACACACATTTTTTTTAATTTCCTGTTCAAGCTCCATTTACCATCCTAAAAGCCAAACAGGATGGAGAAGGTGATGTTTCACCAAGTTACAACACATCCCAAAAGTACAAAAACGTACATTCCAATTGTCCAAAACCCTTTCTGTTTGGCAAGCACGAAATGTCACAACAATCCCTCTTTTGACTACATTCCTATTATATTCAATCTCAAAGAGTAACCCAACACTAAAATCACACCAAACCCCCAGGAACAGGACACAGATTAGGTTACGTGGTTGCTCTTTCTGCCTGGCTCAAATCGTGCATGGTGATGGGTCTTTTTGGGCTATAATTGGATCCGTAAGAGATGGTGCTGCCGGTGCCGCATGCCATCAGGGTTTGGTTTCCTCTTCCAAGGCCACTAACAACCTCGTTCTCTGTTCTCCAGAGAGGCCTGGGCCCATACAGCTTCATCATCTTCTCTGTCATCTGCCTGGCTACACTCATTTACATATGGATGGTTGTGCAAGAGACCAAGAATAAGACCTTCCTAGAGGTCAGCCAGATGTTCGCAAAGAAGAACAAAGTGGAGATCAAGCTGGGGTATGGGGACGAACCGCTGAAGGGCAGCGAAGTGGAACCAGAGGGTGTAGTAAAAAACACTGCTTTTTAAAGGAAATTGAGAGCATTCAGTAGGGAGAGGAGGAAGTCTCCCCTGCTGTGGGAAGGTTTGAGTCGACTGGAGCTTGTTATAATTTACCTTTTTTTATTACATCAAACAAAGACCAAGACTGCCATGTGCCAGTCCGAAACATAGAAGACCCTTGTATACATTTCTGTTTGGATGGAGAGTTCTGTATAATAGAGCCATAGTGATTCACACAAACAATTCGATTTAATTTGTATTAACCCTTATATATGCCATAAGGGTTATTACAATTTATACAAGTTAGTTCCGACCGAGTCATTTGAGTGGACAAGAGGCATTCCTTGTCCAATTGAGTGCTGATATTCAGTATAACAACACTGGGACTTTAAACTATACTTGTATCCCTCCACTTTACAGCTGTTCTAGTAATAACCAACAGTAGCCAGCCTGTAGAAACAAGAAATGTTTGTGTTGCATGGCAACGCAAAACTATTTGTTTTGGCGGGGCCAAATAAATGATTAAACAAATCATAATCTGCACTGTTGTATAAATCACAGCTGTGATCATTTTCAGCACACGGCCTGCGGCCTCGAACCTACAACCGAATCACAGCCGTGCTGATATTCAGTATAACAGCACTCCCTCTTATGTGACATTGCTTAATTAAATCATGTTTGTGTGAATGCATTTAGTAATTACATGAGTCATCAGTTTGTTTATAAATGTTTATTGCTGATACAAAAAAGATATATTAAATACATGGCTGATATGATAGTTCTTAACTGCTGTTAAATGTAATTGTATATGTGCTTATACCATGGCCACTTCAAAAGCAATAAAAGAGTGAATAAAGGGGTGTCGATTCATATTTTGGGGTAATTCTGTCTCAAAAGTCTAACTTTAACTTGCACTACTGTGTGTGTGCCTGCAAATGACCGGAGAATAAATGCCTGGTTCTGACTAATGCCAGTTAACATGAGATTCATGTTAATGCGGCCGTTACCTTATTACTCCAGTAAATAGACGATCTTGGTAACGACATGGCCGTGCATGTTATCGAAAAATACCTCTCCATCAGAATCGAGTATTCACCCGGGCCATGGTATAATAAATATTCAATGTACTAAAATATATTGAACATTTTTCAACTTTATTCATTTAAAAAGCAATATTCATTTTTCACATTCACCACCAGCTAATATTTTCGATATAGAAACACTGTTGAGACTCTCGTCGAGGCTCATATTTGCGGAACAGTGGCAAGATGGCGCGTGGTTTTCTCTTTTACTGACATCGGACGTCGTTGTCGAGCTGCACACCCCCGAACAGGCTGAGCGGTGTGGACCCCCAGCTGAACACGTTGCCCATCACTGTGGCGTTCCCCTCACATGACAGCTGCTCCCGCACCTCCGCTGCGCTCAGGACGTAGTCCCACACGTTGATGTCCGTCATTTGTCCCACGAAGGCGTCCGAGTCGGAGATTCCCAGGAACCCGTCCTGATCCTTGCCCAGGATGAGGACACCACCAGGGCTGACCGAGTAGCCACCCCTCAGGAACTGCTGCTCCTCCACCGCCAGCCCGTTGATCAACAGCTCTGCAGCGCCCGTGTTGGATGACCACATGACGCAGTAGTTGCCCCAGTCTTGGGACTCGAAACTGTGCGGCAGGTTGACAAACTCATTGCCGATCCAGAGGCCCACCTCGTAGCCCACATTGATCATGAGCTCGTTGTCGTTGCCTGCGCTGGAGTAGGACAGCACAGTGTGGATGGCACCGGGATGGGGACGCAGATGCATGCAGACGGTGAAGGCGTGCAAGTCCATGGGGTGGTGGAGGTGCGCCAGAGCGTAGCTGCCAGTGTTACGCTCTGGGAATTTGAGCACCAGGGAAGAGAGAGCCCGGGCATCTGAGAGACACACACACACACACAATTTGGGTTAAGATTGTGGTGAGAAAAACAGGCCCACATTGTTTCTAAGAAAATGAAACTGCATTACACATTTGTTCATCCTGTTTAAGGCCTTTGAATTGAAATGACTGGACACTCACCATTTCTGGACATTTTTGGACTTACAACTGTAGAATGAAACAAACACAAAACAAGCCAGGTCAGCCAATTCTACAAACTTTTCATCAACTGTATTACCAGACAAATGCATTCTTGGAAGAATAGTACTGAAAAGAAGCAGTTATATTTTATGTCATATTCAGCAATTTATGGTAGTTTTGATAGTTGGTGCTGACACACTGTCCACTCACTGGGATGAATGCGCTTTCCTAGAGAAGTTATGAGGTTCTCAATCCTCAAGAGCTTCGACTCGATTTCATCCTGCCGACAAAACGCTGAGTGGGAACAAGATAAACAAGATAAACAAAATAAAACATTTTGAAACATATTTACTTCTCAGTAAATAAAAGAAAAACCCTTATAGGGTTCAGGTTCAGGTCTATGAAGCTAGGCTTTTCGTTTTGCCTTTTCGTATTTCAGTTGAATGGTTTTTAGGGGTACTCACTGCCTTTCCCGAGGCGAGGCAGGAAGGAGGATTCGACCACACGGTCGTTGAGGGGCTGGGCAATGCGGTAATCATTCCACAGAGTCTTGTTTTCATGGTCCATTAGAGTGCTCTCAAGCTTCCTGATCTGAGAGGTGAGATGAGAAGATTACACTTTGGGTTGAGAACAACATCACAACCTGAGTCTGGTATATGGAAGACAATCTATAAGCGTTTTGAAATAACATCTGGATAAATAAACATCACTTTGATTAAAAAAAAGAATATAAACTAACTGAACTATAACTTTCAATGTGTATTCCATTTGTATTCATTTCCTTCACAAACGTTCAGGAACTTTTTCTGGTGTCCTGACCTTCACAACAGGAAAGAAATTGGTTTGGAGAATGCTCTTTGTGCCCAATAAAGCCAGTATTAGTGTAAGGGGACTACATGGTACCTGGTTGTGGGAGAGAGTGATGGGGGTGTCAAACACTGTCCACAGGATGCTCTCGTAGCAGGGAGGGGTGGTGAGGGAGCCCTGGTACCTGAAGAAGTGGTTGATGTTCTCTGGAAGCATGGAACGCACGTCGATGTGCGAGATGTTCATAGCCTGACCTGTGAGGAATATTAAGAATTATTACTAAAATAATGCAATGTAACATAACAGCATGTACTTAATATATAATAACTAGGGCTGGGCAGTAAACGCAATTATATCAGCGTTAGAGCAAATTTGTTGTAACTATTTTTTTGACGCAGGTACTGGCCTTTTTAGATGGGCGCGATATGCACCCGCTAGACATTCATTTTCAATGAGAGACGGGTGGCAACTGGCAATCAAGGTCCTGGTACTGCTCCTCTGTGCCGCGCCGTCTCCCATTGAAAAAGAATGTCTTGCGGGCTAGCGGGTGCACATCGCGGCCATCTAAAAAGACCAGTATCTGCTTAAATGCGTAAAAAGAAAAAAAGGTAAAGTGAGCAGGAAACTGGAAAGATACAGCAGTTGGGCTATACTTCCGTTTTTTGAGATGCATCATTTCTTGGGCTTGAGTTTGCCATGAGTTGTGATTTGAGCATATTGGTAAATGCTTGACCTGTGTGGGACCCTGGATTGTTTCAGTCCGTTTTGTGTCAACGCTGGAAATATGCTCTTTACAGTAAATTCTGAACACATTAAAAATGTGCGATTAACTATGGACAATCATGCATTAAATATTCGAACAGTGCAGGCTGACCGAGCTAAATATATATAATACTATATATATATAATTAAACATTTTAATAGATTGACAGCCCTAATTATAACATCATGGAGCTACAGTGTGGTAAAGGTTAGGGGCTTAGTATAGCCAGGTTACAGGTTGTTACATCGCTTATTAACTGCAACATGGACACTGTAATGTGTTGTAGTGCATAACAAACTTCAGTTTCAAACAACGTTATCCACAATCTAACTGTCTGTAATGTCTGTCGTGTTGTGTTCGGTCCATGTCATGTAGTGAAGTAACTCACCTGCATACTTGATACGGGCCAGATTGGAGATGAAATCGCTGTAGTAGGTGTTCTCAAAATGCCCATCCTGATAAAAACACATGGGCAAACCATATCAAAACAAACTAAAACTAAAAAACAAACAAATGTCAATCAAACGGTTATTGGAGGCAAGTACATATGAGATCTGGCATCGGGGATATGAGTTTGTGTGTTCCTCTTACCCAGTTTGTGTGGATTGATTGATTGCTTGCAAGTACATTGCCAGTATATCCGGTACATGTGATGTACTGGTTTCACATTCAGGGTGTTAACATAAATAGGATTCCACCCATAGTAAGCTAATAGTCCTCGGCATGTCACCTCCAAGACCCTCTAGTTTCCGTTAGCGTTTTGCCTATGAAATTTACAGTGATGGGGGTTCCAAGAAAGCTTGGTTTGTGCGCTTCTACTTATTCAGATGGTCTGATATTTGACGAGAGCATAGTTCAGTGTAATTACATTTTGATTGAAAAAGTTGGAAAAACGAGAGAAAAGTAATGGATACAAGACTGTATAACTTATCGCACCAAATATACAATAACTACTATTCCCATGATGCAGTGCAACTCTACCCTAGTATATAAGCCTTGGTTAATTTAGACAGTTGATTCTAGCGGTTTCTACACTTTTTTTATCGTCGATTGTATGAAGTAGATTAGCGAGGGTGCAGTGTTTTGTACCATACTATAATCAGGCCGCTTCGGTGTCCACATCTGTTTGGCTATGTGTTGCTTGTGCTCTCTTGTGATTGGTCGATAACCAACGAGGCTCATGGGTAGTGTAGTAGATATCATGGAAAAGAGTGAACATTGTGATGAACATATTCTGAGCAATTAAGGTAAATCATTTATATTTAACAGTAAAATAAAATAATCTCTTCCCTCGTCAAAGACTATGAATTTACGTGATATGGTTTGGCCGTACTTAGTTTCATAATTTTGAAATGGGGTTTACATGGGGGGATTTGGAGTGGAACCACACTGCACAGGTCTATAGGACTCCCTGTGAGTTTGGACATGCATTCACAGGGTATGTTCTGTGTATAACCTGTACTTAAAGAATAACCTGTATTTGAAGTGGTTATAAGATGACACTTTAAACAAAATGTTGGGTCTGTACTACTTTCCTAGAATATTACATTAACTGGGCCAATGGTTGGGCATAAATAAACCGGTCACTCTTTTTCTGTGCAACATTACACTGCTCCCCAGACAGAAGTCTTTTACACAGTTGCCACAGCAATGGTCTCTCCCAGGTTCAAAATGCAAGCATGCGACAAGCGCTCAATAGAAGCTCTTAGGCCGAGTGGGAAACACATTACACTATCGTTCCCCCGAGAGGGTGACAGGTCAATCGGAAACCAACTCATTCTTACCAATGGGCTTTTTGTCATCTGCATGGAATGCCATCAATAAATAGAACCCAATATGGCCAGCACTCAGACATTGTATTAGACAAAAACATCCCCAAATGTAACATTTAGTCATTTCAGTTTTAGTCTTGAATTATTTTTACAGCTAATCACACGCTGGGACGATAAGATGGAATGTATTTATCGAAGGAAAGTATTTAAAGCACTCACCTCATAGAAAAAGGCAAGCACTGCCAGGCCGTCTGGCTTATCTCTGGCCTCCTTGAAGCTCTTGTATTTGTCAGAGTTGTAATGGACAACGTGGAGCTGAGACACACAATTAATGAGAAAACAGAAAACAATTAAGCACATTAGCAGACCAATGTCCACTTCTTTTCATTTAGACCATCCCGTAATAAAATAGTTTGCCAATTGTTTATTTGATTCTCTCCCATACTGTTTAAAAAAAAAAAAAAGTTGGTCCAGTTGGAAGTTAAAGACAACGCTGGTGCGTACTTGAAAAATGCTGGTTTTCATGCATGGTTTTTCATTTACAAATTGATGTTATTAAAATTATTATTAGTCACGTTCCCGTTATAAATGTTTTTGTTTACCAACAGCATGTGCATTGTATAGAAAGCATGATATGAGCAGTGTATAGGCCCAACATGAACCAACATGTTTAAGGGTGTAAAACAATACATTTAAAAAGGTCTTATGGTTTATCACAACAAGTTACTATTATTTAAGATATGGGACATATATAAATATAAACGGAGCAATCCATTGTGGACAACCTCTGCCATGTATCGGATGCCATCTATGGTGTGCTCAGCCCCGCTGGCCTCAAGGTCCCAGCCGCCCCAGTGCAGGTGCATCTGAACAGCCGTGTAGCGGCCAGGAAGACCCTCTGTGATCACCATGGTTGGGGGCAGGTCGATTTGAACTGAGGAAAATCCCAATAGATCCATAGATTGAAAATAGCAATAATGACATTTATTTGTTGTTCACAACTGAACTAAAAAGAATAATATCAAACCATTTACTCAAGAAAAAAATCAATACAAACATTGACTGGCGAAAAACAATTCACTGAAGCAAAAAAATTGATTCATTTCATTGGTTTCGTGATCTACCATCATTTGACAAGTGAGTGGGTCCAGAGCGTAGGTCACTTGTGGCAGGGAGGCGTCCCGCCCCCCCAATCAGCAACATGTTTGGTGTCACGGGATCAGGATCCGCAACATCTGACGACACGTATCCCAACGGCTTGGAATTAAGGATGCCTTCCACTTCAATTAAGACTGTAAGTAAGACTTCTTCTTGGAGAGGCCGAGTGCCGATCACCACCCGCAGAGCTTTCTTGACAGATTGTATCTCACGCTCCCAGGCGCCACCAAAATGGGGAGTTGCTGGTGGGTTGAACATAATCTTGATCCATTGCCACCTTCAGCTCTCTCTCTGCACCTCGGAAGTTCATTCCCTGATCAGAGAGAACTTCGAAAGGGGTGCCTCTACGTGCGATGAATCGCCTCAATGCTAGGAGGAAGGCGTCCACGTCGATGCTATTCAGCAGATCCAAGTGGACACAGAGTGGTGAGACATTTAAATATGACACCCCAACATTTCTCACTGCTCTGCCCAACCTTGATGACGTATGGTCCAAAGCAGTCCACTACCGTCGAGAAGAATGGAGGCCTGAAGATCCGCAGGCGGCCAGGAGGTAGGGCTGCCATCATTGGAACTACTGGCTGCCCTCTTAATTTCCTGTATTCAGCACAAGTCCTCTGATGGTGCTTGACGGCCTGTCTCCCACGCAGGACCCAGTACTGGCTCCTTATCTGGGCAAAGACCCCATCGGGCCCTGGGTGGAGTAGGCATGCATCCACGTCCTTGATGAGGAGTCTTGTTACCGCATGGAAGGGATCGAGAACTATGGGGTGGATGTCAGTAGAACAGGAGTTGTCCATACGAAGAAAGCGTCCGCCGACTCGGATAAGACCCATTGTAGGATCCATCTCTGGTGTGAGCGTACTGAGCTTACTGCTGGGCAGTACTGGTTTGCCAGCCCTGACTTAATATCTTCTGGGAAGCAATCCTCTTGGCTGGCCTACAGCAGGAGGGCTTCAGCGTCACAAAGGTCCAGCTGAGGTAAGGAGGGGTCAGCCGCTGCCCCCATTAAAGAACTGCTGGGTGGCTTTGACCAGGTCTGTCCAGCTGTCGAACTGTGACGTCTGAGGTGCCAGATTCGTCTGTGTGAGACCGCAGAAGATACTTTGCTTGAACTCAGCAGCATCTTTTGGCTCTGTGGAGGTGGGAAGCGACGGCCCTTGAATCCACCGATTTGGTGCCGCCAGCTAAGTCTTGCCGCGGGTGAGATCGTCGGCTGGATTGTTGGCCGTGTCCACATACCGCCAGGTGTGCAAGGACGTCAGGTCCTGAATCTCTGAGACTCTGGTTCCAATGAAGACCTTGAACCTGCAGGACTTCAGGATGTCAGCCAGGTTAAGACTGCAGTGGAGTCAATCCAGAGGAAGGTCTGGGTGATGCTTAAGGTGAGCTCTCGATGAATGAGGGAGGACAGCTGGGCTCCTGTCAATGCTGCACAGAGCTCTAGACGTGGCATCGACTGCTGGCGCTTTGGGGCCACCCTAGACCTTGTCATAACGAATGAGACATGGACTGTGTCATCACTTTTCGTTGTGAGGTAAACTACCGAATCATACGCCTGTTCGGATGAGTCACAGAAGACATGCATATTGTAGTCTGTGTCTTCAGTGGCGACCTCTTGTGGTCCGCTTGCATTGAAGCTGTATTCTGTTAAGCGCTGACTGTAGCAGCTCTGCTCGGAGGGGGCTGGCGATTGGAGCCCCACACACAGGTTCAGCTGGCCGGGCAGATTACTAGCATATGATGCTATGTCCCATTGACTCGCCTTATCGACTGCTCCCGGCGAGAAGAGACAGGGAGGGGGCCCCGAGCGCGGTGTATAGCTGGTCACCTGTAACGGCAGAGTCGGTCTGCAGGCTAAGTGACCGCAGCTGCTGTGCGCTGGCGCTCTCGCTGTCGTCTTTGAGGGGGGGCAGTATAAGGCATGAGGGACTGCGGTAAGCTGACCCGATAGCCCTGCAGGTGTGCTGGAAGCGGCCTTCCTTGTCCTTGCGTTCCGCTTTCGGCTGCTGCTGGTCTGAACGTCCGTGGCCCCGCCGTGGGTAAAGTAATGCGTGTGTGTGAGTGTGACAAATAATGCTGGGACCACTTTGTCCAGGACGGCAACTCCGGTCAGAGAGTAGACGCAGACACAGGGAACAGTTCTTGTCGTTTAAATAAGTTGAATGGGCGAATGACATCAATGAATGACATGAATAACGAAGTGAATGATTTTCTCTTCACGAACGCATTCTCTGTAATTGAGGGATATGCAGCCGCACGGCGCAATCAGTTCTGACGTACACACCTGAACCCCGTGCACACCTGGCCAAACGCTAGGACCCTACCTGTGCGCTCCAAAGTGCCTGATTAGAAATAACAATATATATAACTCAATATGACGAAAGTAACAGGGAACATATGACAGTACCTGAGTGGCCGTTGTTGCTCATGAGAAAGTTCCCCTTTTGCGCATCATATCCTCTCAGCTCCATCTGCAGCATTTGCGGGTTGTGTCGCACATTCCGCCGCTGGATGTCAATGGGAGACTGTTTCTTACCGCCGCAAGCTGGATACTTCAGCGGCCAGTGAGCCTGATCCAGGGCACCCTCTATACACACACACACACACACACACACACACACACACAAACACACAAACACACACAAACACACACACTTAATCTAATCATTTTATAAACTGTTATTCGGATTCTGTCACTAAATATTTGTATAAGACGACGGCTGTTCTCCTAGTAGTTAATATGTGTGCCAGGTACGCAGCCAGGGGCCAATTCCTCTTCAACACTTCTGCAAAACTGGACCGTGGTTGTCACGCAGTTCAAGTACATTTACATTTAAAGTCATTTAGCTTATTTTACTTTAGATTATGTCCAAAGCGACGTGCAATAAGCACATGTCAGTAGAAAGAAAAACACTATATCTCGGTACAGCAAGGATTTCAATGGACCAAGCAGAACAACTAGTGAGGTAAAGTTAAAAAAGAGTGTAACCAACAAATCTGACTAATGGAACTACGCGCAGGCATCGTGGCTGGGCCACTTGTGTGCGTGTTTTGTGGGCCTATCATTATTTAATTAGTCAAACACAAGTAAAACAAAGTGTTTCAAATCCCCCACGTAGGCCTACATAATCCCTCCACATGCTCATCCTTCAAAGCAAGTAGGCTTTATATTACAACATTTACCACAATGTTGATTCGGTTTTTTTGTATTAGGCCTAGTGTCCTTTAAATATCACATTATTGAATATCCAAAAAATATATAATAATTAATGTAAAACAATAACCCACCCGTATAGGTCCAGTGGATTGCATCATGTGGAATCGCTGCAGCAGCAAAATGAAGCAATACTGCGTTACAAATGATGGTGAAGAAATCCATTACGCCTTTGCTCCGTCGACTCGCACCTCGCAATGACTTCGACTCTTCCGACTTCTCCTCCAACTACAAGTGTTTAAATGGGAGAGGGGGGGAGGG
>JAOPJH010000001.1:9346221-9364000 GCA_027122575.1 Merluccius polylepis | reverse complement strand
AGAGAGAGAGAGAGAGAGAGAGAGAGAGAGAGAGAGAGAGAGAGAGAGAGAGAGAGAGAGAGAGAGAGAAGTTGACAATGTAAGTAACAATTAAAACAATGGACTTGGCCCTGGTAGTCACAGCCTTCTGCCAAACTGTTGAATGACCTTCGTATTACATTTAACTTATTCCCTCTGACCCACCAGGTACATACAGCCTTCACTATGGGAATGTTTTCATAGAGCAAGCAAGCACTACTGTGTGTGTGTGTGTGTGTGTGTGTGGGGGGGTTTACAGCTTAGAGATTTGGAAGCAGACCACACTTTTTTTTTTTTGTCTCGCTTTGTCTGCTTATCTGGTGTTTTTTCTCATTTATAGAGGGGGGAGGGGGTTGTGGTGTATTTAAATTGCTTGTAAGATCGGTCTTAGTACATTTTCATGTGACTACAGTCCCCAGGGCAGCCGGCCACATAAGCACAAAAAAGCCCCAGCCTTGCATCTAGATTCATATTAAGGGAGCGGTGGGTTGTTTCATTTGTCATCAGCGTTAAAAAACAAAACAAATAAATCGTTAATGAAGATCTCCTTCCACGTTCTAATTTTAAAAAGCCATTCATAGGGACTGTTGCTCTGCTAATTGTTAAGAGATAATCTTCTCAGTGCGCCACCCTCCAGTGGCATCGTTTTTTGTTGCCTGTAAACTGAGAAGTGACCTCCAGCTTTAATGATTCAAATGTTATTAATCCACTTGAGTGGGATGGCACGCATGCATGCACGCACACACACACGATGACCAGGGCTTGAAAGCTACAGCTAAACATATTGGTTGTTTAATACAACACTACATATAATACAACCCAGTTCACTTTTGCACCTCAATGCTCTGCTCTTGTGGGGTGTTTTTTTTTTCCCCAACAGGATTTGGGAAGAAATAGGCCCCTGAGCTCAATTAGCATATCAATAGAATCAGTGTAATGGTTTAGGCTGAATCATGTGTTGGGTACAAACAAAGGTCTAAGGGGAAGTGAAGGCCAAATGCACCCGGCCACAGGGTGAAATTGGACATCTATAACCCGTTCCTCTGTCAAGGACAACATACTTGAAATAAAGACACCCAACCCTAGAAGTAGCAGACCCTTCTTTGTTTCACAACTGTAGATTGAATTAGTGTGGAAATGGTCAATCCTCTTAATGGAGTTGCGCACAAGAGCTGGAGTTGAGCAGCTGTAAGGGATTTGTAAGGGGAGTGTAAAGGTTCGCTAGCAGATGAAGGAAAAAAAACCCGGCAAAGTCCTAAATCTTCAATCAACATGTATAGACTGCCATTATGTTCTCAGTGTTGTCGTACATCATCTGCTTTGCAGCACGCTGTGCTCATGTCTGTGGGAAATGTCGGATGTGTAATTTGATCTCCGTCTGAGTGCACTGCCTGTGTTGTCGATTCATGTACACCCTGGGAAGGATAAGCATAGTGAGTCACTTCTCATTGCAAATACAGTTTTCACAACTGGCTGAGTACAGAAAGCTCACACACATACGCACACAAATACACATGTGCACATAATGTTCACCTCTAAGCAATGTGATGAGCTGTACTTGGATCAAAGCTAGTTTCTGACCTGACCTGGTGGAGGGGGAAGCTTCATAGAGGATATTTTAACGGCTGTCTTGCTGCTCAGAGGCTGCTGTGTGTTTGACATGGCATTGGGAAAATGTTCTTTAATTTGCTCGCATGATGGCTCTCTCTGGGATTGCACCATGCGGGTCTCAACCCCCCCCTCCCCCACCCCCCCTTTTTTTCTCTGTGTGGGGGGGTGATGGTGCTACATGGCTGACAGGAAAGCATTCGGTGGTTTGTCTTTGTGTGTGTGTGTGTGTGTCTGTTGTTTTTTCTTCAACATCATGATGTAATGTGCAGGGCTGTGGAGTAAACAAGTTGTACAGAATGGGATCTCTACGACCCCTTGTTATGTGACTAATACACCTTGGTAAAGCTAGGTTAGTTTTTCTCCATAATTCAGGTACTGAATACTGGTACTAGCCTACATGACGCAACTTTATTCCAATGTAATTACACAGAAACAACGTGATTGCATTGTTATACGCCGTGAATGAGAACAGATGTGCAGATTTGAAAGGGAGGGCTTCAAATTGCAAGGCTTTCGGCTTTCGGCTGATCACATCAAACCATGCGCAGCAGCTGCATTTAAACCCTCTAGCTCCTAGACCTGTCGGAATGTGGCTTACTGCACAGCCCAAAACCCCCTTCAAAGGTGTAACACCCAGTCACCATCCTCACAATACTGAAAGAGCAGCCCTGTCACGAAGCCCTGTGGAAAATCAATCAGATCCAATGGCTTCCACACCGTTGTCGGTTCCATTCTCGCCCCCCTTTCATAGATCCATACACGGTGGTTTTTTCAAAACCACTGCTATATTACTTGGTTCGTTTTTAGGGGGGTTCCTTGGATAGTTTTCATTTCTAAATGGAACCTCTTAGCCTAGCTTGTCAGCCCTTGACCTGTTGTCCTTGTCTCGTACCAGGGATCCATTTGGAATACATTAACTGACATAAAAGGCGAAATGGTGGTGGTGGTGCAGCCAAGGTGTTGGTACCCTCTGGCGGGTGACGACTGGAATGGGGAGTAATAGGGGAGTGCTTCTATTCGTCACACACAATGCCATTCGATTCCTGTATTGCAGAGAGGAAAGACTCCTTTAGAGCTTGTTTAAACCCAAAGACCCTCTCTACTTTCTTTTCCCCTGTGCGCCCCATGTCAGTGGCTTCTTAAAGCAGCTGAGCCCATGGGAGTGCACTTTCACACATGTTAAGAGGGGGAAATCTGGCCTTGTTAATTCAGCGCATGGTCATAAAGTGGAATGGCAGCAATGGAGCAAGCGCTTACTCTGCTCGCTCTCAACACTGGTGTGTGTGTGTCTGTGTCCTCTCTAGTCCGTCTTCTCACATGTGTCCTCGATGGTTGGCTAAGCCTCTGACACAGGCTGTAGTACACTATAGCCACAGACATCTGATGAGTACGCCTTAACGTTTTAATATAAATTGTGTGTTTTAAGTATTTGTTTTTTCCCTGTATCAATGTGACCTTTTATGGTAATTATTGTGTTGCGATTATATAAAGGTTCTTAATGCTTGTGGGATATACGGAAATGCGCTTGAAATGGAAGTCACATTTTTACGTATTTCCGGTAAAAACACGAAGCTAGGCAGAGACTTTATTAGTCTCAGATATTGATTGCCGTTTACCGTAGCCAATAGCGCTGATTGGGGTGCTAGATTGACAGTAACTAGCAGCTCAGCATGGAAAGCAATGACTACGGCTGTTGTGAAGTACTCGCCACCACCTTCGCCTACATCAACGGATTTTGCGGACGTATACTTGGACGAATCGGAAAGGGATGACAATGAGGAAGAAGATGACCATGATGAAGGACTGAGGCCATATATGTTTGAGCCGACCGGCACAAATTAGTAAATGCCCTGTGCAGGATGAGTCATCATAAATTTGAAATCATTTTACAGAAAGAGAAAAGACAGGGTTTTTGATGTAAAAATACTCTTGTTTTTTTAACATATATTTGGCATTCAACAAGAAATAAATTAACATTTAACACAGGGACACAGGATTAACACTGGGAAAATGTATTTTCCATTTCATGGGGCCTTTAGAAAAAGACACGATGGCATGTAAACACAGAGCACTACAGAGTTTAGTTTGGACTAGTTAAGAGTGGAGCCACACGGTTTTCTGATAAGATAGACGTAAAGGAAGACTGTAAAGGAACGAGGAATAAATGAAACATCACTTTCAAACATCACAAAGGAGAAGGATTTAGTGGAAGTACTGCTATGTCTGGATTGTTTATGAAAATGGTGCAGGTGTACGTTGGCGCTCCTGTTATTGCACGGCTTGTGACTGGTCAGGGTTCAATGTTAATGTTTTTTTTTACACTTGCCTGGTCGGGTTTGTTCTGTGTGTCAGAGAAGAAGAACGTATTTTATGATACGACGATGATCGTAAAAAAATATTTGTATAAATATAATTGTTTTAATTTTTCTTTCCTTTTTTATTTTTACCACTTGCCCAGTCGGGCAAGTAAGTTGTTGGATATACTAGCCCAACGTGGCATTTTACCCCGGGCTACAGCATGTTGAACCGGTGAGAAATGATATGTGTATAATGTAGTGTACCACACATTCAAAAGTCAGTGTTGACGTGACAACTGTATTATTTCTCTTTCGGTTGAATGGCAGCTGTGATTTCACAATATAAGAAGACGAGTTTAAAACACAGAGCTATGCATAGACTCCAGGCACCGGCACCCGATAATGAATTTTGGGCCAGCATCAATACGATACTGATGCCCAGTATCGTATCGGTACATCCCTATTTCTTTCCTTTTCTTCCATGAATGTGAGAGGAGGACGTTATGACTTATTGAAATACGACTCGCCATGGCAGAAATGTACCACTCTACATTGTTGTTCCCTCATTATGAGTAAGCACACTTTGACGGCTGCTCTGCGTTTTAAAACACCGCCAGAACATCAGTATTCAACCACACCCAATGGAGCCCCGACCCCTACCCGATTAATTTAGTTTTGTTTTATCACCATCCAAATTATGTCTTTTAGCGACGCGGGACGTGGACTGACACGTATGTCCGCCTGGGCTTGTTGATGATGTTGTGCTATCAGGCCTCCATGTTCTCGTATCCACTTAATGTTTTGGCATCATCAACATCATCATCAGCCATGGAAAGAAATAATTGAGTAACGGCAGCAGGGAGGCGGGCATGCTGTGCTCTCGTATCATATTTTAGCGAGTAAACATTTAATGTGTATAAATGTATCACAGCTTTATTTATGCATAGAATCTGCTGTTAAGTCTGAATTATACATTAGTTGATGAATAATGTATCCGTGCCATTCCTTAATTATTACTTGTCATGCAGCGAATGGTAATATTTGCTGATAAATTCGCCCATTGATCTTGCTTGTGTTTAACTAGTTGTGGAGAGATGGCTTTTACCCCACTTTGCATTGATGGTGCTTTTTTTTCCATGGACCTGGGAAAGGAATAGGTTGGTTTATTAATGTATATTCCTTAATGGGATATTTTCAAATGGTCAAACCATCGACATGGAATCATAATTATCTCACAATTGTCATTTGTTTTTCTTACCTTCTAAGGTATGCTTTTGGGGGTTTACACAATGCTCTCTATTTGTATTGAGGAAGAGTTGTTTTCCAAGGGCTTAAAATGAAACTACAGCCTAAAATACTTTGAAATCGTTAGATATATATGTTAAAACGCAACCCAGGTCCTATTTTACCGTTTTGTGTAATATTTCACTTTGCCGCAGCTAAACATACATTTCTGTAGACGCCTCTACTACTACATAGTGTCTACAGAAATCATACATCATCAAAATGCAGTAGTTACAATGGGGTTTATTAGGAGAGTATGTCTTCAAATCGCTGCAGCATCAACAATAAGTATCCGATATTAGTTTCATTCACATAGGACAACAACTCAGGGGTTCTGTCTCAGTGTAATGTTCCTATGGCGGAAATCAGTAATTTAGTAAGAGTACACACACATTTTTGCCGGGCCAGCAGACTCGTAAATCCAGAATGCACTTTGGCTTGCGGGCTTGGGCGTGGCCATGTTCTCCGTACAGCTGCTGAGAAATGGCCTTGTCCGAAAAGAAAACCTGGTAGTCACGGTTAACCCGGCCGATTTGGTCTGTTCTGATACCATGACCTAATTGTCTTTGTCCGTAACAAGCCGGCGAGGCACATTATTGAAACATTATCCTCATAATGTTGTACAGACTAACACAGTCGAAAGGCTCTAAGCGTAGCCTGTTACCGTGCAGATTTATTGCTAGTCCAAACAATGAGAAAATATTGACTTATTGTCACTCACTCATTTGATTTAGTTGTGCGGGTGATTCTCCTTTTCATTTGTCGCCTTGGCAACGTAAAATGAGGGGCGGGGGGCTCTGACTCTCCTTCGATCGAGTAATGAAGCAGTGGAGCATTGCAGACTATCGCATCTGGAAAACCTCTTCCTACACAGGAATGGATGTCTTCATCACTCATCGTGTATCATGGGCACTTGTCAGCTCAGCTAGTATCGGCAACTAAAGCTGTTTGACAGTCTTTTCTCTTTGCAGTTGGTGCAGCTGCGTGGGAGTGTTGTAGCCTAACAATTCCCCTTTGATTCTCCAGCTTGGCTGAGTGAGATTTATCTGTATATTTAGCCCACAGTGTGGGCTAACTACTGCATTCCTTTTGTCTGAAAGACGACCAGCTCAAAGCAGCCTGCTGCCGTGTGTAAGCCAGGTCATTATTGGAGCACCTTTTATTTAATCCATTCTGATTCAGTCAGATTCATCAGTGACCTTGTTCTTCTCAAAATAATGAAGGGAGAGCTTCTCTGAACCGGCAAATCATTCTAGGGCTTTTTCTGCGTGTTAAAAAGAAGGTTAATGACTTGGCTTGATGTGTGTCAGTGTTTTAAGTTAACTACGCTAATTCCGAGCCAGATCTAATGGGCTTGATTGTGAAAGCTGCAGTGGTAAGTGAGAGCACTGTGCACCGATGGGAGCAGTGGGGGGATGTAATTGTTTTTGTTGGCAGCGTTTCTCTCTCTGGTAGAGATGACTGCATGATCCAGATATGTAAACAAGCAGAAACCGAAAGGTGATGTGCTGATAAGCATGTCTTGTTTCCTCTTGATCCACCTGCCAGATTAAACCACGTCCTGAAGCTGGGCCCAAACATTATTGAAATCTCAAAAAAAATCCCACTGGTTTCCTGCATGGTCGATGATGCAAACTTCACATTGATAAATCACATTGATTAATAAAGACCTGGAGGAAAATAATGTGAGCGCCATATTTGCAATTGCCTGCCAGAAAACAAAGATAATTTAAGACAACAGATAACAAAAGTGTTGATGTGTATTTCTGCTTATTAGAGCGTGGTGCTTTTTTAGCACAGTTGGCAGAGCTCCATTTATTTAAGATACTCAGATTGTGCTTCTTTTCACAATAAGCAATCATTTTATCCTTTGTTCTTCAAACTGCATTTTACATATTTGTAAAATTGATTTTCTATGTTTTTGTACATCTAGTTTGACATCAATTCCTCCGTCTAGTGTTGCCACCACATACTCTAGTATCAGATTGCAGCTTTGCCTGTGCAAGTAGTCTACTCCTTATCACGCCCTACTAGAGTCGACAGCCACCTTATTTG
Organism: Merluccius polylepis; assembly: GCA_027122575.1. NCBI lineage: Eukaryota > Metazoa > Chordata > Actinopteri > Gadiformes > Merlucciidae > Merluccius > Merluccius polylepis. The sequence goes on along the minus strand of JAOPJH010000001.1, from coordinate 9,356,735 downwards.
TTTGTTTGATAAATATCAATGCTGCACAGCATTCTCACAGATGATAAGAGAGATGTGGTGTTGTATTAAATAGAGCTTCCTCTACGGTACTGATAAAGAACAACAAGAAGGCAAATTTCTTTGTTTGAACACATTTTTTCTCCTTCTCGCCGGGGTTAATGTGTGACTCTTATGTCGAGGGGGGGGGGCAAGGTTGGACATCTGTCTACCGCTGATCTGTAGCACCCACAATCCCTCCTACAGAATGTCTGCTTTGGCACTTTATCAATGCACCGGTTTGTTATAGCCTACTGTGCCACTTATCTAGCTTTTGTAACAAACACCGGGGCTCACAAAGGGGGTGTAAATCAGCAGGATGCAACACAACAAGGGACCCTGAGGAGCAGCCACTGCCATCATTTCACTTTAAAATCTCTCTCTCTCTCTCTCTTTCTCCCCCCACATCATTTCATCCTCAAACATGCACACTCTGTGGTCTGCGAAGGAGATACTTCTCCTGATAAGGCTTTACAGAGAAAGGTATTCCACAGGGACTGTTGTTGAGGGATTTCTGCAGTCTTGCTGTGTGCTGATTAAAGGAACACTTGCAGATAATCCCTTTGTATAAACGGCTCTTTGTTGTTGTGCTGGTGGTAGTGGTTGGGTGACTAAAGGCATAAAAAGCCCCACATTTGGATTTTTTTAAAAAGCTTATCACCTCAGCACGATCTGCCACTGCTAAGATAAATATTTAATGCCATGGAGGCTGAAATAGAGCTGTTACCACAGCTAGTAAGAAATGGAGCTTCTATTTTTATGTTCCATGAAGTAATGGCACCAGTAGACTTCCCCAAGGTTATTGGGGTGCCATGGGATGTGTGTGTGTGTATATATATATATATATATATATATATATATTAAGGCTGTCAAAGTTAAAGCGTTATTAACTAGTTAATGCAAAATTATTTTAACGGCACTAATTTTTTTAACGCGCGATTAACGCTGTGACATTTGAACCTCGGGCCACTCCGTAGCTCGGGAAATCAGGAAGCAATGCACACGAGCCGATGCCGCAAACAACCGGAGTACGACCAGCTTCAAATACCATTTGTCGGCCAAGCGCACCCCCCCCCCGTCAACAATACATAAACATATGTGTGGTTCACCATCACAGATGCATCCCTTTATGCTATGTCTCAAAATGAAAAATGTAAATGACAGTATGTTGAAACCATTTTTTTTTGTAATTAGTGAAGCTAAATGTTATGACGTAGTTGCTTTATACATGCTGGATACATTTGCGGAGTGACAGCCATGAAACCTAATACAGGTTTAAATTACTTTATGGAATAAGATCATTGGATAATATTGCAGCTCTATCTCTCTTCACCTCTGGCCGCATCCCTTACACTAGCAAACATGGATGTGCTTACACGCGCTCAGTTAAATAACCCTGATTAGTCCAGCTTTACCGAACATGCACAGATCCATTTAGGGAAATGGCCGTTCCTACTGAATGGGAAATGCCAGCCATCTGCTGTCGGTGCACTGCACTCACTACGTTTGTTTTAGTCCATACTTAGTTTTGTTTATTTTAGCCGCAAACGCTAGTTTTGCTTACAGAATAATTCAGCAGATCAGGCTTAATGGTTGTCTCCTTTCCCCCTCATAGTCCATGATCGACACTGTAACCAGAATCTGTCCTGAAAGCTCACCATCATTTTCATCATTGAATGAAATATCACTGAGTCACGAACAACAAAGAAACCAGATGGAGCAGACCAAACAATTTGAAGTTTCAACAACAAAAAAGCGCTGTGCTACGCTATCATTAGTGTCCAGTTGTTATTTGGGCAGAATCAGTCATTACATTAGTGTTTGCCGAGATAGAGGGAGGTGGTAGTATTTTTTGCAAAATCAAGTATTAAGTAGTGAGGTCTTGTTTACGACAAATATTGGTGGATATAAATTATGTTGAGATTGTCTGGCTGCTGGTTTATTATTTGGTGTCACTGTAAAAAGGTGCATCTGTTTGAGTCATTACAAAAGCAAATACAGATGTTTATAGACCCTCCCTTCACCAAGTTCCCCTACAGATGACCCTTGTGTTTGTAAGAAATGCCAGTGTGCATGACTATGGTGTATTTGAGGAGCTCTCATTTAAGTAAATACAAAACAATTAAACAGCCCTGTAATGGTTTACGGTAACTATATCCACCAACCAAAAGCATCTTCGGATCTGCCCTTTTCCCCCTCAGATGTGCTCTATTTTACCTCCCAATGCTTTCTACCCTCTGGCTTTTATGTCATTTATGTCATGCAAGATTGATTGTGAAAGCGTGCATGAATTCCTGCTGCAACAAAATCATCACATTATAGAGGTAGAAGATCTTAAAGTCAGCTATTGCATCTTATCACAGCACAGTTCTAGATCTAAATCAATAAGTCAGTTAATCAAGTGGCAAGCTTGGATCTTTTTTTTCCCTTTTTTCCTTCTAGTCCCAAACCCCTGTGTCTCAAGGACTAGAATCCCAGTGAAACAGACTAGCTTTCAGTCTTCCTTTCCTAAAAAAAAGTATTAAGTGAAAGCTACATTAGAGGCAGAGCATTACTGCACAGCTCATTTAAACACCGATTTGCGCTTGATTCATCCCGTTTATGTTTTGCAAGGTGGCCCGAGCAAAAGCAGTTACAGTCTGTTTTCAAGCACCTTGCGTTTGGTTTCGCCGCAGTCCTCAGTCATTTCATTTAGGTTCCCAAGGCTCTATGGCTCCCTATGAGTTTGCTGAGTGGCGTGCGCTAACATCTTGCTGTTTTCCCTAGGAAATTGGCGGGTAAACACTGCAGAGTCCTTGAAGCACTTCCCATCCTTGCTATTGGATTACCAGCTGCCTCCTTGGGTCTCATCTGCCCAGATGAGTGCCAAGATCAATGGAGCTCTTAGTGCAAAGCTAATTCGATCAGGACTGGCGTTGCTACTGCTGATCACGGATTATTTTTTTGTCTTGACGCAAAATGAAAAAAAGAGAACAAACCTAATCAAGTAAAGCCGATGTCACTACTCTTGACATCTATTAGGTGGAATCTCATACTCATTATTGAATTGTTGTGTTGGCTTGTCATGATTTGGTGTAGGGATTGAGAAGGCTGTGTAAAGTGAGCTCTTTTGCTTAGTGTACTGATGTAGTGATGTCCTTCCTCCAGATAGAACTGGCATCTAAATCAAATGCAGCGATGAGGTGTCTCCTGCTTACAACAGTGAGCAGAGGGGAGAAAATGAGGTTGAAGGGCATATTGACCCTCTTGTTGTAGAAAACGAAAAGCAAGACTCCCCAGTGCTCCCTTGTTCCCCATTAATTATTATTTGTTGCTGATCTGTGTGTGTGTGTGTGTGTGTGTGTGTGTGTGGTGGTCTTCTGTGCGGGGTGTGTTATGAAACATAATTATTCATTGCAGCGTTTTCCCCTGACGAGCCATGTCTCCCCTTCCCTCAGGCTTGGTGAGGAAGAGACCAGGTCTGTCAGTTCAGTGCAGTGGGCTAAGATGTCCCCTCAGCCTTTTAAGGAGGGGACAGGAGGGAACAGTGTGAAGGGCGCCATTTGCCAGTGTGATATATGAGGAGGGACGGCAATATATATATAAGGAGCTACTGAAAGCAAGATTGGCGAAGGTCAGGGCACATTACAATCCAGCCATTTATTGGCTGAGCATATAGTCTGACCAGCACTACAAATACATTCACGCTGCAGCTGTTTCTTTTTCGTATATATGCGTGTGCTTCAATGGCGTACACATTTATACACTTGGAGATGAATGCAGCAGTGTGGCAAACACGGCTCCTCTGGTGTTTTATAAGTCCTGTCAATGCAGTGGCAAGGCTTTTTAACAAGGCTGTCCGCAGACCTCCCCTCCCATATTTTCCACTCACCGTGGCGTTGCGACAGCGGAGACACTAGGGGCTGATTTCCTATGCATAAGCACAGCATATGGTGTGCTTACACACAATAGAGGCAAGGGATTAGTCAACGATTGTGTCTCATAAGACTGTGCTAATTGAGTGCTGTTAAAGATGCTAAGCTCATGTCTACCATCACACTACAATATAGAGACCTAAAGATTTCTGTGTGTATATCCGATTCTTAAACATAAAGGGACATTGCAAAATAAAATGTCCGTCGACTAAATTAAATGCTAATGTTATTCGTTCTAAGTAGTGTTGTCATTGTCATTAATGGCAGCCCATGGCCAACTGTGAGAGGAGGAATCTGGTGAGTTCAGGCTGCCATGGTTAACATTAACATTCCAAAATGATCTGCAGTTCATTCCCTGCAACAGAACTGAGGAGCTGGCTGTGTTCACCTTTTGGTTTAAAAAAAGACGAGCAGCGTATCACTCACTGAGGCCATGTTGTGATGTGTTGCGAAGTGCTTTTGCTGGGGTATTGTTGTTGCACAGCCAAGCATGCATTATGTGATCTAATATATTACAGTTGTTTGGAATTATGAAAAGGAGGAGGCGGAGGGGGAGGAGAGGGAAAAAACTCAGTCTGTTCGCTAGAGGCAAAGCACACTATCAGTCAGGGATCAAGTCTGCATTTCACACATGAACGGTTGTACTTAATCCGTGGGGTTGCTACTGTATGCCGCTTAGAAACAAGCACTGTGCTCTAACTTGCCCAAAATCCCATTGTTCTGAGATCTGTGTGCTACATTGACACTTTTCTGTTGTCGCCAAAATGTACTTGATAGAATTCTTGAATCCCATGTGTTGTGTGGTACATGCGTCTCATGCAGAATTACCTTGTTTATAATGGTCTTAAAATTAATAAGGGGCTATCTTTAGGGTCTACCTGTGTGTTTGTGACGATGTGCTTTACAGACCTAAACCTCCCTGCTCCAAGAGGCCAGTCACTGTATGTTTTATGAGCTGTCTTGAGAAGATATGTTAGTTGTGAGCTCAGATGCTTCTTGTTCAAACAGCTTTTTTGGTGTGTCGTTTTATATTGATATCTGTGATTCATTATTGCAAAAGATTTTTTAGAAATGTGTAAAGGACTGGCAATTAATTTTTGTGAACACTGCATGGTGTTCTTTTCCTCCTTCTCGTGATCAGACATGGTGGCTGATGAGGCTAAAACCACACAGAATATACGCCCCCAGTCACCTTCCCCCCGGCTGCTTTCTACATCCTCTTTTTCCCTGAACAAACACGTCTTCCACAGCAGAGCGCTCACGGGACAGTATATCTGCAGTGTTTACACATTGATGTGTGAGTTATAGCGTTTATTGATCCTCTTATTGTTTTTATTTTTAACATATTTAAGTCATAATGACTGGTAAGGTGGTGTTTAGTCGTCGCGAAAGAGGCATCCATCTCTGAAACGAAAGCCCTCCCTAATTAAAGGTAATACCATCTTGTGGTATCTTGAGTGGATGTGTTTCTGGCCAGGGCCATTATGTACTTTTCAATGAAGGGATTGTTGTTATCCCCCACCCCAGCACGATCCTCAATGCCTCCAAACCATCTGCTCAGGGAATAGAGTAGACAGTGCAACCGTATTGCTAAATAATTTAGGGGGGGTGAATGGTTTTGCATGCTGACCTAATGGCTTTGTTACTCCTTAAGACACTTTTCGGTGTCCGTGTTGTCAGTATGAAACCTCTGGACTGTCTTAGTTGTCACTCTAATCTATTTATGCTGGTTGTGTTGTGTGTCAGCATATCATTCTAAATGGCAAGGTGATTAGAATAGCTGGAGGATGTAGGGCAGCCATATTGAAAACATTCTCTCCTTTCAACAATCCTCATTTGGACTGCTTGTTGGAACTGGATTGATGGATAGGACCATTAAGTTGATGGGCAGCTCAGGGATGTGAGCAGCCATTTGATTGCTGAAGATCACTTGTAGTGATACATGATTGAATTCTTAAATAGTAATATTTCAAGAGTGCTACCATTGTTAACAGAGGCAAAATTAAGATTGGTAGGAAATGAAATATTATTCATAAGATGCATACACTTCAATACAAGTAAACACTGCATGTACCTCTTTCGGTGTATTTCTTGTCTGACCAGCATGATTGTAAAGAAAATGCACTTTAAAATGGAAATATTGACTATAAACATACATTATCAGTTTCTCATAAGCAGTAAAAATATATTAGAAAAACATTTGACCAGCTCCCCTGCCTACATTTCTATTAAAGTAATACAACTCTATTGAGTGTCAGGTTCCTGAGAAACCTTCATGCCTCTAGTTTTGGGCTCTTCAGCTTATCAATAGTGGAAGCTGATCTCCAGTGGCCTGTGATTGCATTTTCTCAAAATTACATACTTTAGCGGAAAGGGAAAATGTGACAATGAAAAACCCTGCCATATCCCTCAGGAGCTGTGTCAAACATAATGCCCTATGAAACAGCCAGAGGAGCTGGAATGGCCCTCAACTCAAGTCCAGCCAGAAACATGGCAGGCAGAGAGATGCTTGTTGTGTCGATGTAGCGGGTATTAGCAGCTGTGAAATGTCCCTACTCACAGCCCTTGTAGATAATAGACATTGTTGTATGTCGAGCAGCCTCCTCTGGGCCATTTAGGACTCAGAGAACACACAACTACTGAATACCAAAGGGTTTAACCTTACATTAGAGATTGTTGGGTCTTAGCCAGTTTATTCTAATTGATTGTATTGACCATGCATGCTGGATATAGATATATTTTTACAGCAGTAGGAATTTGCCATGTTGAGTTATAGATTGTGTAAAATAGCAAAGAATCATAGTTTCCAGAAAGATAATGCTGACAATGCAGGGTAAACATTCTAATCTCTTATTGCACAAGAGTCCCTTGTAGACATTTTTTAAGGCTGGTTTCAGCGCACATGTACTCAACCAATCCAGAGTTCTGGTTTAAAAATAGAGCCTTTGTGAGGACAGCTTTGGCAGAGTGAAAAACTGTGGTTACTCATCAGTGAATTGCAGAAACAAGTGGAGCAGACAAGTGTCTTTGCCCTGTTAGTCACGAGGGAAAGCAAGCACAGAGAGGGGTTCGGAGAATAAAGGCGTGCTGTGATTTCACCAGGTAAGACAAAACAGAGAAGCCCTTATAAAGTAGCCTCCCCCTCACCCCTCTCTGCCTCCAGCTGAGCCTTTCAGTGGGCTGTTGTTTCTGAGGGGCTTGGATGGTAACTTAGATTAGATCTTACTGAGTAATGGATTGGAGCTGAGGGGAAAGCCATGGCGGCTCAGCCTCAATCCAGGCACCACACACTGTTGAGAGTCCGCCTGGTTTATTCGGATCAATTTGAGTCGCCCCCTTTTTTTAATAACCCTGTATGTATTCATGCTAATATTGTTCTCCTCTAATCTATCTTCATGCAAGTATTTGATTCAATCCCTTTTGCAAAGCCTCCGCTAAACCCTTGCGAATCATATTCTGCTACTTCATAATTCTCTGTTTGAATGTGCCATGAATGACCCCTAAAAAAAGAGTTCACGGAGATTCTTATTGTACTAGAGTTATGTATGTAAATGCAGACCTTTCTTCTCATTAGTCAAGTGTAGTTTTTTTATTATATGCTAAAAGCAAAGGCTTAAAAGTTTATAAATTCATAGCCCAGATAATTAGTTAAAAGGGGGGCATCTTTTTAACTACTCAAAGCAACTCATACCAATTTATCCGTCGACAGGATTTATTTGCAACTAGCTGAAGATGAACATATGTTTTGGTACATGTGGGAATGATTTGAATTAATAAAAAATAGCTCTTTTAAAAAAGAAAGCCTTTTGGGTAAAGAGAGAACAGCAGTGGTAAGAAGAATCCAGCTGTGTGGCCATTGTAGGGGATGTGTTAATCAAGTCACAAACTGTTTTTTTTAGGCCAAAGGTCCCATTTAAACAGGCATCAGAAAGAGAAATATGTTTGAGTGGGGGGCTGCTGGCTGCTAGCCCTTGACTCTATTGCAGTAATGTAAATGGTGGATTAGGTGCTAGTGGCAGAGAACCCCCCTACCCCCCAATTCCCTAAACTCTCTCCAGCCAATACCCCCACCTTCTCTTTTCCATTAAGACAGATGGTATCTTTCAAAGGGTCCTGGCCCAGTGATTGATGTGTAATAGCTCCAAGCCTCACCTGCCCCGTCACCACTGTTATTCATTGTCGAAGCAGCCAGTACTGTTTTCAACCAGGCAGTGGGTGGAAAAGCTTTTTTCCCTCAGTTTTTATTGTCCTCCGTCATCAATACATTATGACTTTGAATTACCAGGGCTGCACAATATGAGTAAAACATGCGCTATGCGATAACGTTGAATATTGCGATGATGATATCACTTAGGGAGGGGGTTATCTTCGAATAAGGGGACGAATAGTTCCATTGAATGGAAATGCCCATCCCTAAGATAAATGTCCTCCAGTGATTTGGAGTAAATCCGAGTGATGGTTTCAGAATAAATGCCATGTGTGATTTTGAGCATTAGGGCTTAGCTTAGCATGTATTCAAATTTACATTGTGACATCATTTTTGAAGTTTTTCCCAAAACTATTACTTTACAGAAAAATCTAACCAGACGGACCTTATGGGTCCAAGTGGCAAAAATGTTCAGCATGTCAAATAAGTCCTTTATACCAAGCTTCAGAAATGTTCAGTCATCGTGGCGGCCGGCCTGAGCATCTAACTTTGACCCTATAATAGCACCCCCTATGGGAGAAATAGCTCCACACTTTTTGGAGACCTGCTCACATGTGTGAGCCAAATTTGAAAACGTTTTAACAATCAGGAGCTGAGCTATAGGGGCTAAAATTTCAGAACTAGACATGTCGAAATGTCCATTTTTGGAAGAAAATGCATGTGGTTGCACTAATGAACTCGTATGCACAGTTTTCCAAGAGCATTCTAACATGGTAAATGCTGGCAAAGTTAATACACAAACACGCCAAGTCCCTGGGCCACTTAGAAGTACAGTTTCAGAAATAATTTCTGTACTCCCATGCCTGAAAATGCATATCACATGACCATTCACGTACACTGGGCATGCGCGTGCCGGTATAAACAGGAAGCATATTGTCTACTCTAGGGTTGGTTGCTTAGTTGCAGAAAATACTACGAATCAATGCCTGTAATTCATTATCCATGTTGAATTAACCGCCTCGAGGCTGATGAGGTTTGTTTTCTTCCGGAAAGGGTCATGTGATAGGGGTGTGATGAATCAGGGAAGGACATGTTGCGACTGATAAGACCCAATCAGGAAGTGAACATGGGTGTCTGCGTCATCGCTCCTAAAATCTCTGTATCCGCCTGTCCAGACTGAAACGCAACCCCGGAGTATTCAAAATTAAACTGGGTCAGCAGTGTTCTCAATCTCCGATTTAGGGGTTCTAAAACGCCAGAAGGTGTACAATAGGCATAAACATAGCAAAAGTTATGCATTTTAAGACAAAAATGTATTGGTGTGGATGTAGCCTAAGGTAAACAGTGGCAAAATCCACTGCCAAAACAGACTTTTGAAAAGTTATGCGTGTACCCCTGTAATGGCCTGCACAACATTGGCGAGAGCTGGCGGTCAAAATAGGAATGTATGTGCTTTGTTTTTAAAGATACAGGATTTCCCCCTCTTTTTAGCCGCTTTAAGCCGCCGAGCCTATGTCATTGTGACCCCGACGGTATAGGCATTTGTCGATGTTATGTTGAAATTGCCACTGTGACGTCATTTTTTGAGATATCAACAAGAAACTTGTGTTGAAACAAAATAATAATACGAAATCCCTAGAATAACAATGGCTATCCACAGTTTAACTGTGAATACCTAATTAGAGAGCCGTTTAACGGTCATATAATTAGTGTCCAGATGTCAAACAAGAAGTCCTGGGTTATGAGAGTCGAGTCCTCAGAGACTTCTGTTACTGATTAGAGCCGAGCCGAGGTGTTCAGTTCACACACACAGCCTGGCAGCCCCCAGGATTAAAGCTGTGATATCAACTGAAGGACTTTGTCATTATTTTTATGCGGCTTACACCTCCAAGGCCTGCTGCTTTACACGTGTACGGCGAGGAAAGCCATGTCTTCTGGCACAGGTGCGGGTGAGTGTGTGTGTAGGCACTCAAACACGTTTTGCTCCGATTTCTATCTGTGCTTGCAGCCCAGCAGTCGCTGTGGTAACTCATCATTAGGTGATTAATAGGGCCGTGACGAGGCTGCGGTTTAATCAGGCCTGGTGTTGTGTTGTGCTCAAGTCGATGACAAGAGCAGCTGCCCTGTCACTTGGTGTCTGCTCACGAGATGACAGCCCCTGCCGCTGAGGAGCGGCATTGTCAAACACGCCTCACCGTGTGTGTTCGTGCTTGTGTGTGTTAACGTCTGACTGCCATGAGCCCATCCTTCCATATTCCTTTACCCCCCACACACATATTTCATTGTTCTCAAAAATGTGCACATCTACTTGCAGACATGCTGAATAGTTTTTATTTAATATCTCTCTCTCTCTCTCTCTCTCTCTGTCTGTCTGTCTGTCTGTCTGTCTGTCTGTCTGTCTGTCTGTCTGTCTGTCT